>PVJC01017754.1:0-32118 GCA_004026665.1 Murina feae
GAGTGTTCTCATGGTGAAGGATGTTGAATTCTGACACATACTTTTTCTGCTTCAGTTGAGATGATTGTGTGTTTCATTTGCTTCATTATATTAATGTGGTTCACTCCATCGATCAGCTTTCACATGTTTCTCTTTGCATTCCAGGAATAAGTTCCTTTTAGTCATGTACAAATCTTTAATGTGTTGATATTATGACAGCTAGCATTTTGGTGAGGAATTTTGCACCCATATTCATGAAGAATATTGCTCTATAGGTTTCTTCTCTTGTACCTGGGAATGTTGGCTTCATAAAATACATTTGAGAAAGAAATATTCCCTTCTCTATTTTTTGAAAGGGTTCGTGTAACATTTGTGTTAATTTTCCATCTAATGTTCAAATGACTGACAGTGAAGTCAACTGAACCAAGGAATTTTCTTTGCCGAAAGTTCTTGATTAGCAATTAAAAATCTTTAACAGAGATAGGTGTAGTACAGGGTTTCTCAACCTTGATACCACTGGTGCTCTGGCTCAATAATTCCGTTTTGTGGAAGTTTGTCTTGTTTATTATAGAATAAAAAGATCTTTATGAGCATGTCTGGTCTCTACTTATGAAATACAATAACACCTCTCTCTTCCTGAGTTGAAACAAATAAAAATGTCTCTAGATATTGCCAGTAGTCCCATCGGGGAAAATAACTGATATATGGGCTTTTCTTCTTCCTGTGACAAATTTGGGAATTTGTGTATTTGAAGAAATTTGTCCATTTCTTCAAATCATCAAATTTATTTGCATGTAATATTTGTATTAGTTTTTATAGTTCCACCTTTATTTTTATTTATTTTTTTAAAATATATTTTTATTGATTTAACCCGATGTAAGCGGGCATTTTCCTTCCAGATCGCGTCCTAACGGGAAGAAAGAAATCCAATAATGGTCTGACTTTGCTAAGTCTATCTGAGTTGTCTTGCACATTTTTGTTGTTGTTGAAATGCCAGGCCCTCCATATTTGACGGAATCTGTCTCTACTCATCGTTTTTGGAAAAAACTTGTCTCCCGCGCTTTGGTATAAAAAGCGATATGACGAGTTTACTCGTTTCCCGCAAACAATGTTTAAGAGAGGAAGGGAGAGGGATAGAGAGAGTTAGAAACATCAATGATGACAAAGAATTATTGATCGGCTGCCTCCTGCATGCCCCACACTGGAGATTGAGTCCGCATGTGCCCTGACTGGGAATTGACCATGACCTCCTGATTCATAGGTAGGGGGGCTCAACCACTGATCTACTATGGCTGGGCTAGTTCTACTTCTTTTTTTTTTTTTTAATTCTCACCCAACGATATTTTTTCATTGATTTTTTAGAGAGAGTGGAAGAGAGAGAGAGAGAGACAGAGAGAGAGAGAGAGAGATAGGAAGACAAATATCAATGTGAGAGAACATCGATTGGTTGCCTCCTACAGGAGCCCTGACCATGGCCCAGGCCGAGGAGGAACCTGCAACCAAGGTTTGTTCTCTTGACTGGAATTGAACCTGGGACTCTTCAGTCTGTAGGCTGACGTGCTATTCACTGAGCCAAAACGGCTAGGGCTAGTTCCACTTTTAATAGTGATCTTGCTGATATTAGTTGTGTTTACTCTAATTGTTCTGTTTAGTCTAAGTAGATGCTCATCAATTTTATTGTTTCAAAATTTAATTTCATTTATTTTCTCTACTGCTGGTCCATTAATTTACAATAAATTTTTATTATTTCTTTTTTGCTAATTCTGGCTTTAATTTCCTTTTTCTTTCATAACTTCTCAAAATAGAATCATACATTGATTACTTTAAAACTTAAAAAAATAAAAACATAAAGTTTATTCTAATCATTTTTTTCGTTGTAATATGCAAACTTTGATACATAGTGTTTTCCTAATTTATTTTTTCACTAGAGGCCCTGTGCATGACATTTGTGCACTGGGTGGCAGGGGAGGTTACTCAGCCCACTTGAACCATCTCGCAGTCCAGGAACCCTCGGGGGATGTCTGTTTGCTGGCTTAGGTAAGGAGCGGGCCTAAGCCTGCAAGTGGACATCCCCCAAAGGGGTCTTAGTGCTACCATGGAGATAGGAAAGGCTCCTGTAACCTCTGCAGTGCTTGCCAACCATGAGCCCAGCTTCTGGCTGAGTGGCGCTCCCCCTGTGAGAGCACACTGACCACCAGGGGGTAGCCCTTGCATTGAGTTTCTGTCCCCTGGTGGTCAGTGTGCATCATAGCAACTGGTCGTTCTGCCATTCGGTCAATTTACATGTTAGCCTTTTATTATATAGCATTTCTTATGAGATGTTTTTAATGTCTTATTTTTTAAGTAGTTGTGTATTTCCTCTATTTTTGTTACTTATTTAAAATTTATTTACATTGTGATTAGAGAATATATATATATATACACTTTCAGCTCTTTGTAATTATTAAAACTCATTATATAACCTAACATATGATCTATCCTAATTCATGTTTCAAGTACACTTGAATATAGTGTTATTATGCAGTATCAGACATAACATTCCTAAAGGCTAATTAAATTAATTGATTGATAGTGATGTGTAAATACTCTATATTTTCATTGTTTTTGTTAACCTGTTTTTTCTCTTAGAGAGAGAAATATTAGAATACCCAACTATAATTATGAATTTCACTTTAGAATTTTTTGTTTCTGTATTCTACTATACTAGTTTTTGGTGAAAACATTTAAGTTCTACTATATTAGCAAATTTAAATTTCATTACAGTGTTTTCAACTATAATCACTATCCTATATGGTAAAAGCCTATTGTGCTAAGTGTCCAGTCATCCAGTCATCCATTCAAGCAAACAAAGCACAATATGCTAATGATATGCTAAGGCCACTTAGCCATTCGCTGTGATGTGCACTGACCTCTGACTGGTAGGTTAGCTTGCTGCTGGGGTCTGGCTGATCGGGACTGAGCGAGATGGGCTGGACATGCCATGGAGCCCTCCCACTGTCCCTCCCTGGCTGGCCAACCTCCCGCATCCCTTCCCAGCCTTGACTGTGCACCGTGGGTCCCTGGGCCTGGCCTGCACTCTCTTGCAACCCAGGACCCCTCAAGGTATGTCAGGAAGCTGGTTTTGGCCAGATCTCACAGCCAGGCCGAGGGACCCCACTGGTGCACGAATTTGCCTCCATATAGTTGAACTTGGCATCTTACTACTGACTCTTTTTACTTTCCCTACTTCCAGCTCATGGTAAAAACATTCACATGATTATAACATTTCTGTTTTAGTTTTTAGAATCCACAAATAAATGATACTATGTGATATTTGTCTTTCTCTGCCTGGGTTCTATCAGTTTGCATAATGCATTTCCAGATATTCATGCTTGCAAAAGTGATAGTACTTTCTTCTTTTTTAAAGCTGAATAATATCCCATTATACTTAGATATAATTCAGATAAAGATAGAGATAGAGATAGAGATAGAGATAGAGATAGAGATAGAGATAGAGATAGAGATAGAGATAGAGATAGATCTATAACTCACATTGTCTTGATCCTTTCATCCATTGATGGAGACTTGCATTGTTTTCATACTGTGGCTATTGTCAATAATGATTCAATGAACATGAAAGTACATACATTTCTTTAAAATAATAGTTTTGCTTCCTTTGGATATACACATAGAAGGGGGATTACTGGATCATATGGTGGTTCTCTTTTTAATCTTTTGAGAAATCTCCATTCTTTCCCTAACCGGTTTTGCTCAGTGGATAGAGCATCAGCCTGCAGACTCAAGGGTCCCAGGTTAGATTCTGGTCAAGGGCATGTTCCTTGGTTGTGGGCACATACCCAGTGGGGGCTGTGCAGGAGGCAGCTCATTGATGTTTCTTTCTCATCAATGCTTCTATCTCTCTCCCTTCCTGTCTGAAAAAAAATACATATAGATTCAGTATTTTCTAACCTAATAAAATATTTAAAAAAAGAAAAAAGAAATCTCCATTCTGCTTTTCATGTGGCTGTGCCAGTTTACCTTACCATCAACAGAGTGTAAGGATCCCTTTTTTCACATCTCACCAAAACTCACCTCTTATCTTTTCCATAAAAGTCTTCCTAATAGGTGTGCAGTGACATCTCTTTGTGGTTTTGATTAGCATTTCCCTGATGATTTGTGACATTGAACACCTTTTCATGTACATTTGGCTATTTGTATGTCTTCTTTGAGAAAATCTTTTTTCATGTCCTTTGCCCATTTTTAATTGTGTTATTTATTTATTGCTATTGTGGTTCATGAGTTCCTCGCATATTTTAAATATTAACTTATCAGAAGTGTGGTTTTCAAATAACTTTACCCATTTCAGGATTATTTTGTTAGTGGTTTACTTTTTTGTTTGATATGGTCTCACTTGTTTTGCTTTTGTGGCCTTTGCTTTTGGTGTCAAATAAAAAAGAAATCATTGCCAAGACCAATATAAAGGAGTTTACTCTCTATATTTTCTTCTAAAAATTTTATAGTTTCAGGTATTACATTCGAGTCTTTTCTCCCTTTTGAGTTTATTTTTGTGTACGGTGTCAGGTAAGAGTCCAGTTCATGCTTGGCATGTGGCAATTCAGTTTTCCCAGCATCTTTCATAGTAGAGGTTATATTTTTCTAATTGTGTATTCTTAGCTCCATTGTCAAAAATCAATTAACCACATATTGTTTTTATTTGTTTTGTTTTTTTTTGTATCTTGAAGCTTTGTTATTAGGGCATACACATTTAAGATTGTGTTATCTTTTTGTTTTCCTTCAAAAATGTTCCCCAATTTCAACATTCTCTTAAACTGAGTCCAGTTACAAATAGGTTGGAAAATACTGAATCAATATGTATTCAACACTGTGCTTTGAGAACTTCGTACTTCAGTTTATATAGCTCTACCTCCATTCTCCTACATAATAGAGCGTTTTGAATAGTATTTTAATACATTAAGTCATATATCACTTTTCCCATTGGATAGTTCTAATTTTCTCTTCCCCCCCCCAAAAAAAAGCACTTAAAATAAGTGTTTTATTGTTATACACACTAGAGGCCTGATGCACAAAAATTTGTGCACTCGGGGGGGGGGGATCCCTCAGCCTGGCCTGTGCCCTCTAGCAATCTGGGACCCCTCAGGGGATGTCCACCTGCTGGCTTATGCCCACTCCTCAGGCGATTGGGCCTAAGCTGGCAGTCAGACATCCCTCTGGCAGCCTGGGAGCCCTCAGGGGATGTCCACTTGCCAGCAGGGAGCAGGCCTAAGCTGCAATCAGACATCTTTAGCACTGCTGAGGAGGCAGGAGAGGCTCCCACCACCACCGCTGTACTGGCAGCCGTCAGCCTGGCTTGTGGCTGAGCAGAGCTCCCTCTGTGGGAGTGCAGTGACCACCAGGGGCAGCTCCTGCATTGAGCATCTTCTTCCTGGTGGTCAGTGTGTGTCATAGTGACCAGTCATTACTAGTCATTATGCTGTTAGAGTCAATTTGGATATTACCATTTTATTATATAGAATTATATAGGATAGAGGCCTGGTGCATGGGTGGAGGCCATCTGGTTTGCCCTGAAGGGTGTCCTGGATCAGGGTGAGGTTCCCTCTGGAGTGCCTGGCCATCCTGAGTGAGGGGCTGATGGCTGTTTATAGGCTGGCCACAGCCCCTTCAAGGTGGGTGCCCCCCCTTGGGGTACCTGGCTAGTCTGGTGAGGAACTGATGGCTGTTTGCAGGCTGGCCACAGACCCATCAAGGTTGATATTCCCCCCCCCCCCTGGGGTGCCTGGCCATGCTGGGTGAGGGGCTGATGGCTGTTTGCAGGCTGGCCACAGGCTCTTCAGGTGGGTGTTCCCCTACCCTGGGGTGCCTGGCCAGCCTGGGTGAGGGGCTGAGGGCTGTTTGCAGGCAGGCCATAGCTCCCACTGACTCAAGGTTTCAGCAAGACTGGCTGGAATCAGGTTTCTGGGTTTATTTATATTCTGTAATTGAAATTTTGTTGCCTTGAGCAGAGGCCAGAGCCTGCTTAGGCAGGCAACGAAGCCCTGTTTGCTTCAGCTCTGTGGCTTCTATAATTGAAACTTTGTTGCCTTGAGTGGCCTAGGAAAGCAGTTTCCTCCATTGCTGGTGCAATGGAAGCCTCCTCTTTGCTCTAGTTCTGTGGCTGCTGGCCACCATCTTGGCTGGGTTCATTTGCATACAGTCGCTCTGATTGGCTGGTGGGCATGGCTTAGGTGCAATAGCTTGAGGGTCAATTTGCATATTATTCTTTTATTAGATTAGCTGTGCCATTGCTTTCATGTAGATATTTAGTATTGGTTAGTTAAGGATATGTATACTTAAAATTTTGCTAGTAGAATCTGTTTGCATTTCAAAAATACTTCACAACATTAAATTCCACAAAAGTATATATGAAAGTATTCATTTGACCATATTAGTAGCATTTGGTAATATTTTAAATTAATTATATGAATTAGGTGCAAACTAGGAGTTCACTATTTTTTTAAATTTATATTCTTTGGCTACAAGTAAGCTTGAAATTTTAATTTTACTAAAACTCTGAATCATATATTCATATTCTTTCTTCATTTATCATCTTTTTTATATTTAAAAATATCCCTTTCATATTGTGATTTTTTTATTATTTGATTTTTCTATATCTTCCAAATAATTTTCTATACTTTTCCCAAGACTGTCACTTAACTTATGACCTTTGACTTGTGTACACTTTTTTTACTAGAGGCCTAGTGCATGAAATTTATGCACTGGAGGAGCCCCTCAGCCGGGCCTGCACCCTCTCCAATCTGGGACCCCTCAAGGGATATCCCTCTCGCAATCTGGGACCACTGGCTCCTAACTTCTCACCTATCTGCCTGCCTGATCACCCCTAAACGCCTGTGCCTGACTGCCTGATCCTTCTAACTTCGCTCCCCTGTTGGTCTGAGGCCCCTAACCATCTCTGTCTCTGCCCTCGACATCATGGTTTTGTCCAGAAGGATATCTGGAAAATGTCCAGTCTATCTGGTCTAATTAGCATATTACCCTTTTATTAGTATAAGTTTTGCCTTTACTATTTCTGTAGTCTACCTCAGGAGGTAGTGTAGACTAGTGGCTAAGTAAATGACTCTAGAATTAGACTGCCTGAATTCAAATCCCAGTGTCCTTGTCAAGCTGGGGAAGAGATAATACAAAGTATCAAGTAAAAACACTTTGGTGTAGGAGTAGGTATTCTTCAGCAAGATGCACAAACAAGATGCAATAAAAATATAAGAAGAACAGTAAAATATTGCTATATTTTCATGCATTACAAATATCAATCCATTTATGGTATGATTTCCATTTCAAATATCATTCATACCATCCTTTATTCTTTTTTTAATTTAAATTCTTTATTATTTAAAGTATTACATGAGTTTCCTTTTTCCCCCATTGACCTCTCCCCAACCACCCCCACCCTCCACCTCCTGTCCTCACCCTCCTACAGTCCGTGTCCATGGGTTATGCTCATATACATGCATCCAAGTCCTTTGGTTGATCTCTTACCCCCTCACCCCCTGTTTCCTTCATAGGTTGGACAGTCTGTTCAATGCTTCTATGTTTCTGGTTCTATTGTTGTTCATCAGTTTATATTCATTATATTCTACAAATGAGTGAAATCAAGAGAAATAAACCAACTTTTATTCTTTTGCTTTCATAGCATTTAAAAAAATTAATTGATTGATTTTTTATTCAAAGGATATCTGGTTTCTAACATTTAATATAGTTCTTTATTTTTCCCATTAACATGAGTGCCCTTTTTATTATGTAAAAGCATTTAAATACTATCTATAATGTTCAACTGACTTTGTTTATTTCTATAGTAATACCTTACTAATGTAATTACTTGCACTTTAAAATCCATATTTAATTTGTTGGAACAAGTCCAAAATCTGTTATTTCCCATTTTTTAAAACAATTACTATAAATTTTCTTTCCCAAATGAAGATAATAATTTTCTTATAAGTTGTATAAAAATTGTCTGTTCAAAGTTTGAGATTGGCTACATTTATAGATTTTTTTGAGAACTGATAACATTTCAATATGGAATCTTTCTGTTTTATAAAGCATGTTTCAGAAATTATTTTACTTATTATATCTTTCAAAACAATGTATAGATTGTTTTATAGATCTTCAGAGTATCTCCACTCAATTATCTGCAGGTATTTTGCAGCTTGTGTTGCTCTGGCAAATTAAGTCCTTTATATATAGATTTATTACTCAGTTATTCCTGGAGTAATTGAATTTTTATATTAAATTCTATGGGAACAACTCATTGATTTCTCTTATTCTAATGAGTGTTTTTTTAGTGTTTTTTTTTTTAGGATTTTTATTCCTTTCAAGTAGCCTATCAGATGGTTCAAAAGAGTCACAGTGTGTCTCTTTTATTCAAGTTTTCATACCATCATTTTTCTTTTTTCTTATCATATTACATTGGCCAGAATATCTACTAAAATGTAGAATAGTATTGGTATTAATAATATCCTCATCTTTCTTCTTTTTATATAAAATATTAAAAATTTTAACATTACATGTAATTTTAATGAAAATATTTTATGACTATTTGATTCAAAGTTATGATTTTCTTTCTATTTTTACCCTATTAAAGTGTTTATATTGGAGGGGTAATAATGGTCTTTATATAAATTAATGGTCTTTATATATCTATTAATATTATTATTTGTTTTATATGTAACCTGTAATGTCATAGAAATAGTTTTCTAACTTGAATTCCTTTTGTAATTGCTAGTATAAATTATACATTCTTAATAAAATCTCACTTAGTTTTGCAAATCTTTATTACTTTGCTTATATACCAGTATGGTGTCTATCTTGATTAGGCAGAATATAGCCATATCTCAGAAGACAAATAGAAAATAAAAATAGGCAAAGTCATGTTTGAAAATGTATCCTTTTTTTTTCAGATTTAACCTCTGTTACATTAGTTCCTGCTTCTTATTCTATTTTTCTTAAATAGCAAGCTGACAGATGTGCTGAGATATGTAACAGGGGTTTTTAATTGCTCTATTCAGATGTCAGGAGAAAAGTATTTCAGGTTATCTAGTGTTACTATTTTTCATTAAATGGAATAATAATGTCCCAAAAAAGCAAAATTACAAGGTATTTATTATCCTAATTAAGAATAAAAGAACCCTTACTAAAACAAACAAAAATAGTTTTCCTTACTCCTTTTCTTTTCATCTTTCCTTCCTTCTTTTCTTCTTCCCTCTCTCCCTTCCTTCAGGTTGTTTTGATCTTACTCTAATATTATATTAGTTCTGCCTTTTTCATCTCACATTCTATCAGAATTAAATGAAGTTAAAATATGTAATATATAAACATTTCAAATTAAATGTAATTTAATTTCCTTTTTCCTTCCTTCCATTTCCTTCCTTCCTTCCTTCCTTCCTTCCTTCCTTCCTTCCTTCCTTCCTTCCTTCCTTCCTTCCCTCTTTTCTTCTCTCTCTCTCTCTCTCTCTCTCTCTCTCTCTCTCTCTCTCTCCCCTCTCTCCCTCTCTCCCTCTCTCCCTCTCTCCTCTTCTTCTCCCCCTCCTTCCTTTATTTTTTTTAAGGTAGTGATGAATTTTCTTTGGCCTGACAATGGGCCTTATTGCAATTATTAGAATCCATTTTCATGATGAATCATCAGGACAAGGGGAGATGAGTATATGGTCTGTGATAAGAATACAGTGCAGCCAACTGGCTCACTGAGGTCAATGGAATAGGATCAATTTATATACATCTGAGCTCTGCAACCACAGAAAAGCAAAACTTTTCTAAACACAGTAACTACTTTTACTGAACAAAGGTAGTAACAACCTAGTACATATTAGGCATTATGCTAGGCACTAGAGAAAACAGAGACAGAGACTCAGTTCAGGTATTCAAAGGACAGGCAGCTTTCTTAGGGAAGATGCACATGTAGCCTGAGATTTATTACAGAGCAGAAGTATTGCATGTGCATAGAAAATGCCTTTGGTAGAAAACTAAAGATGTCCCTAGCACTACCTTTGGAAATTAGAAATGGTTTCACAGTGAAGAAGACATTTCATCTAAGTCAGATGTGATTATGTTTACTAAGGGTGTTTGAAAAGAATTATATCTACGAGGTGTCACCAAAAAATATCGACATTTGAATAATTATTAATTCTAATGGGTTAAATCTGAAAAGAAAGAAACATCAATTGAACTAACAAAAATGTATGTGTATACATACATTTTGGGGGACACCCAATATTTTAAATTTTTATTTAATTTAATAACATTATTTAACTGCTTCATTATTTCAGTTAGAACATTTGCACAGATAATGATTGCTTTATTATCTTCATTTATTCATTTCTACAGGTCATTTATCCAATTAATATATACTGGCCACCCTTCTGGTCTCAATGAGAAACAAGTCAGACTGAGTTTCTGACAAGCAATTTATAGTCTAGTGAGACTGACAAACATTAAGTTTCCTTTTAAATGCTCTTTTAATCCCAAATATCTGACTGTTTTACAATGTCTAGGGGTCTGAGCCCTTCCCTTGTTCTTCATTCTGCTTCTCTTTCCTCCCTTCTCTCTTCCTGGTGACAACAATGTAACATTCATTTTCTGCAGGAGCTTCTGGGTGTGTCGTTTTTCTTTTTGGTGTATGATCCAACTCTGCGTTAAA
Source organism: Murina feae (assembly GCA_004026665.1). NCBI lineage: Eukaryota > Metazoa > Chordata > Mammalia > Chiroptera > Vespertilionidae > Murina > Murina feae. The sequence goes on from PVJC01017754.1 coordinate 10,664, forward strand.
GAGGGATGTAGCGCCCTAACTGGTGTGGCTTAGAGCATAGAGCATTGGCCTGTGGACTGAAAGGTCCCAGGTTCGATTCCAGTCCAGGGCATGTACCTTGGTTGCGGGCACATCCCCAGTAGGGGATGTGCAGGAGGCAGCTGATCAGTGTTTCTCTCTCATCAATGTCTCTAACTCTCTATCCCTCTCCCTTCCTCTCTGTAAAAAATCAATAAAATATATTTTTTTAAAAAGAGAGATGTAGCACTGAATAAAAGAGCAGTGTTTTTTGTTTGCTTGTTTGTTTTTTTAGGAAATCTCTCAAATAAATGTATAGTTAAAGGACACAAGGACAGATCCCTTCGGTGGACGATTGTAGAGCATTAGGAAGTAGCAGGGACATTGAGGGCACAGGGGAAGGAGGAAGCTGGCAAAGTAATACTTAAGCTAAGACCTAAGAATGTTTTAGTTCAGGGTAGTGGGAAGGGAACCCCGTGGGTATGGGCCAGAGGGGGTAAGCATGCTTCTTTTAAGGGAAAGAAACGATGGAGACTGCAGTAGGACGGTGTGGGATCACCACCACAGAACTGACCGGAGCTTTGCTCTCTGGCCTCGAAGGCCATTTCAACGACTTCCTTCTTCAGAACAACGGGAACACACTGATGGGCAGGAAATGTGGGAGGAAGATGATTGGTTTCCAGGAGCTCAATGTGGCAAACAGACTCAACATTTCAGCTGTTTCAATGACTCTATTAACAGTTCCCTGTATTAATTTCTCCTTGAAAACTGCCTGAAATGGATACTGACCTTGATGATACAGTAGGTAACATTTATTCGATTCTTTTCCAGGCATTTTCTTAAGTTCTTTACATATAGTATGACACCTTCCCCAAAACTTTGTAGCTTAATATCTATTCATGTCCACATATAACAGATAATGGAATCTCTGTCACCAAAAATTAAGTGACAGCCCTAAGATCTGTCTATTCATTTGGATTTCTAGCATCATAATTTTTTCCATGATGTCGTTTTGATCTTTCTCTAATATTGTATTATTTCTGCCTTTTTTATCTCAAATTCTATCAGAATTAAATGGAGTTAAAATATGTAATATATAAACACTTCAAATTAAATAAGGTTGAATTTAAACATTCATCAAAGTAAGAAATGTCCAAACCTGTAAGAGTTTTGATGAGTGTATTTCAGCCACTGACAGCAAATCTCAATGGACTGAGAAAATGTCCCTGAAAATGGCAGTTTTGCAGCTTATTTTAACTTTTGAATCAAAGGAGAGACATAAGGGGGAGAGATGAAATTTGCTGATGGTAGATTAGGAGCAGGAGAAATAAAAAAAGCTTAGAAATCTCTGAGATTGATAAAGAGTAAAACAGAGACAGACATACCTCTTTTACATTGATAGGTACAGGATAGCTAACAACTGACACTGACAGCACATAGAGATGGCATGTGGATAGCAACAGGGGGTCTGTGGCCTCCTGCTCTGGTGGTGGCTGTAAGGGTGGAGTGTGGTGAGGGGTCCAGAAAAAGAATATTACTCTGCTTTTCCAAGCGTATGTTATCATAGATGCAAAAAGTCCATGAACAGGCTCAGTTAAGGCAAAGACTGACCTTTGTCTGGAAGCTACAGGCCAAGGAAGGGACTACGCTACAGACTCGCTTTCAGTTATGAATTTTTATGTTCACACCATGCTAGGGGGGCACTTTCAGTCTCTGAGTTGGAATGCCCGCCATGTTGACCTCCGCTAAGCTGTCAGGTTTCGTATGTCCACACACTCTGTACTTATTCACAGGATTTCTCTACTTTTCTCTATTTTGCTAATTGGTTTAAAATAAAAGCATTATAGAGAGTCAATGATGTTGTGATGAGTGCAATTTTATTTAAATGAGATATTTTAATATTTTATATGTGTTTATGTTTAAAATAAAGTACCTTTGTGAACTGTTTTCTCTCTCACAACTATCTTGATAAATCCGTAGACCTCGAAATGGTGAGATGTCTATGTGTCTATGTGTTTATTATTTTTAACACACACACACACACACACACACAATGTAAGTGCTTAAGATAGGTTTCTGTCAGACTCAGTGTTTCCATAAAAGGCACATTCTATTTTTAAATATTATACTAACTATATATAACATGGGATATATGTATAACAGGCACACATTGTAAATGCTGTTTAAATGAAGACTTTTGATCTATATTACTAAAGTATAACTTATTTCCATTAACCTTATAGAGCAAATATTTTTTTTTTAATATAAAACTGCTAGCTAAATGCAGATTAATTTTTTAACAAAAATTCCTATGCAGCCGGCAGATAGTTCCCACATCCCATTGTGATTGACAAGCCTGACATATGGAATAGTTCACAAATTCCCAGGTGACTGACAGATGGAGAATAGAAAGGCGGATAAAGTTGCCTAGAGAGCTGAGGATGATTTCATATTCAGCGGTTTTGATCAAAAGGATTCCAGATCTCACACTAAATTTAGCACCGCTGGCAATTAGCGCATGATTTATTCAGTCTTTCATTTACTGGTTGACAAATGGAAAACAAGCACAAAATTAAAAATAAGTTTATTTCCAGCATTTCAGATATTTAAAATGTGTGTGTCTTTGTTTGCACATAAATTAACATGAGATGAATTTATAGTAAGATTAAATCTGAACTGGAGACACAAGCAATAAATAAGAGCTTTTTTATGTGTTATACGGGCAGAACAGGTGCTTGAATTAAGAAATACTAATATGTTTAGCAGCATGACTCCACCTATAGCATTAGGGAGTCGATGCTTTCCTAAATTTAGAATAATCTCTCCACAATTCAGAGTTCTTTTTATAAGCTTCCAGCATAGGTGAGCATCTGCATGACCATAGCAATGCTTTTCAATCTAGTCATAATAAAAACCAAAAGCGCATGCCTGTTGCCAGGCCTTCCCGTAGGACACTGAGTGACAGCATGGCTCAGGCTTCTCTCCCAGGCCTGCCTCTTTGAGCTTCGTGCTGAAAGCAACTGACACCCACCCAGACCTTCCTCTCCCTCCTCCCCCCTCTTACAAATGGAGTTAAGAGATCACAACCTTTTTTTGCACTGCCCTTCAAGGGGGCTGGCGTGAGGCTGTTTCCAATTCCCCTTCCTGCTTCAAGGGACAACAATAAGATGAGCTAGAAGTGCTGATGTAAACCTTCGGTTGTGTTACTTAGAGTCAGAACATGACAACATCACACCCACCATTGGAGGAGAGCATTACTATAAATAGTCCCTCCTAGGAATTCAGAGGAGCAGGGACATATCTAAGCACCTTGACTGAAGCGGTAGAAAATGTATCGAGCAAAATCTCATTCTTTCAGTGGTAAAAACATTCCTGTGTGGAAGACCTGTGATTGAGAGCGGGTGTGTCTGCCGCACCCTCGGAGCCCCTCCCCACCTGTCTACTACAGCTGCGGAGAAACATGAATGAACTGCTGGAACACATGGAGCTGGAGGGGTGTCGGAGGGGACCACCCTTAATGGAGCAGAAATGGCCCATTGAGGTGACCTGACATCAAATCCCACCAGAGCAACCATTGAGGAGGATGGGGGACAGCAGCGGAGCACCTGAGACTTGAGGGTTGCAAGGGCAGATGTTTGGGACATTTGCAGGTTTCTTATTTGATTTGTATTCTAGGTCTGACATTCAACTTTATTTGTATTCATTATTCACAGTGGGAACTAGAATGGTTTTTAAAATAGCATAAAATCCACTTAAATTATAATGGAAAGATTTGTGTGCAATGTGATGCTTTAATTACTGTTAAGCTAACCTTGGGATATGGGAAATGTCAGTTTTCATTGGCCACATGAAGGCTGAGCACAGGTTTTAGCCCGCAGATACGTGCAGTCAGGAGGCGCAGCTCATGGGCATGCCCTGCCTGAGGACCCACAGTGCCTCAAATCTGCCCTCAGCGCCTCCCCACGCCCCCTGGGGCACCATCACCTTTTTATTACTGCTCCTTCTTTCTCTAAAACACTCTCCTGTTCTCAGCAGCAGCCTGAAGACATTTTCCAGGCAAATGGCTTCAGGTCAGTCATGTTGCTTTATTTTCTTTCATGGACCCTCCCTGATGGCACCTCCTGGGTTATCCACCCACAAAAGCAAGAAAACGGAATCCACAACTAGCGGGTGCAGAGCTTATGACGCCTCTCTGCACACCAGTTACTCAATTTCTGCTGAAGCCAGTGGTCTCCGTGCCATGCTCTCTCTGCCTTCCTGTCTTCTGCATCTATACATTACTCCATCTGCCACAAGCATCATCAGTGTTAACTTCCAGAGCCTCAGGACTGGGGGTGTGCCTTCTAGACTCAGAGGCGGTCAGTGTGTACGCCTTGCTGAAGACTCTGTCCCCATACTCCCATGGGCTGAAGGGGTGGTTAGGTATATGGCAGGAACACAATTCTTCCCGACTAAAAGAAGCAGATTTTTAATTTTAATTCATACTATGTGCAAATATAAGCCAGTTATCTATTATCTATCTATCTATCTATCTACCTATCTATCTATCTATCTATACATATCTATATCTATATCTATGTCTATATCTATATTTATATCTGTATCCATCTATATCTATGCTTATTTAGAAAGTCATGGAAGTAGAAGTGAGTGGTAGAAGAAGTGGGCTCAGGAAACAGCAGCAAAAGAATGTCTCTTGGACATTAAGAAAGAGAGACAAGGAAAACAAGCCTGGGGCAAGGAGAGAATGGGGAGGGAAAGGCACAGGTGTGCTCCTAGGAGGGAGAGCACCAAATTTAAACCATATGTTATTAACTGGCAGAAAATAAGACTTATTTTTATTTATTTTTCTATTTATTTATTTATTTATTTATTTATTTATTTATTTATTTATTTATATTTTAAGTCATATTCTTGTTAGAGAATATAGAAATCCAGTCTCTATGTTGTAGTCTGCAGGCAAGATATTGGTATACATACTAGCGGCCCAGTGCATGAAATTCGTGCATGGAACGGGGGGGCGGGGGGGAATCCCTCAGCATGGCCTGCACTCTCTTGGAATCTGGGGGATGTCCAACTGCTGGTTTAGGCCAAATCCCCATGGACCTAAAATAGCAGTCAGACATCCTCTCACAATTCAGGACCACTTGCTCCTAACCATTGGCCTGCTTGCTTGCCTGATCACCCCTAACCACTCACCTGACTTCTGATTTCCCCTAACCACATTGTCTACCTTTCTGATGGCCCTAACTGCTCACCTGCCTGCCTGCCTGATTGCCCCTAACCACTTCTGCCTGCCTGCCTGATCACCCCTAACCACCTGTGCCTCAGCCCCTACTGCCGTGGTTTTATCCAGAATGACGTTCAGAGAGTCATTCAGCTGTCCTGTCTAATTACACTTTTATTATTACAGATGCACACTTTCATTTTGGTTTCTTTTTCTCAAAATAAACTTTCTGAAAATAACAAGTGCGTAATAACTTGGGGGTAATTGACATTTCAAAATGGGCTTTGCCCTTCTTCAGCTCAGCATATATTTCCCCAGTTAATCTACAGTATTAAACTAAATGAAATTTCTAATAGTTGCTCATGTTTAAAGTATAAAAATGGAAATTATGCATGATTTAATTTAATAAAAATACATTATTAAATGGGAAAAACGTGTTGGCATTCCCACTTCATTTTGGGGGCAAAAGTAAAAAAGTCATTTTTTCCCCACAAATTAGTGTTATGGATAGAATTATAAAAAAAATCTATATCAACCAAGTCACAAGATGCTTCACTAGTACATACTACCTCATCATTCTAAAAACAAGTTTCAAATTTAAATTTTGCTTTAATATCACCTATATAAATTTTTATAATATAGCAGAATGGAAGAATGAAGTGAAAGAAACACTGAATGTCTCCTATAAGCCAGATACTGAACTTGAGGTTTTAACAAAACATGAACTATTTTTCTAAATTTCCCATAGTTCTCTGAAAGAAAATTTGTTAACAAAAATCTGAAGTATATCATTAAAACTCAGCATTTGTCTAAACCTGTGCTATCCAATATGGTAGCCACTTGCAACACATGGCTATTAACATTTGGATTTTAATTAATTACACTTAAATAAATTAAAATTTTAGCTGCTCCAGTCACACAAGAAACCTTTCAAGTGCTTAGTATACTCATAGCTACTCTAGTCATGATCTCGGAGTGTTCACTGGACGATGCTGGTCTACAACTGGTCTTTCAAAGGATGTGTTGGTCAACATAGGATAATAGCTCCACTAAACCTTTGACAATCTTTCATCATCACCATTAGAGACTAGTCTCTAACATGACATGTTTCTAAAAATGTTATTCACAAAGGAGTGATAACTAATTCATTCAAAGAACATTAGCTAGCATACAAAGAAAGTATGTAAACAGAGAACACCCTCAAAAAGTCTTCCTACTTTATTGCTCATATTTGCAAATTGGGCATCTTCTTTCATACTATTCTTTTTCCAATTTCATGAAGACTAGTATGTAGTTTTTTTCTAAAAGTGGATTATGAGTAATCTGTTTCATTTATAAGAAGCAGAAAAATATTAAATATAGAAAATCATTTCCCAAAGTTGTATGTATGTCATGAAACACTCATTCAACTTTTTCCAAGATAAAAATGGTTCGTGAGTTATGTATTTAGAACATGGGAAGTCTACTAGCTTCAGGAAAACACAGGGCATTTGCTATGTTTGGATTGTATGGTAGCTGCATTGAAAACACTACATGTCACTCATAAAAATATAATAGAAGTAAGACAACTCACGCAATACATTCTTGACAGTCATTATATTTCTTGCTACAACTAAGTTTTCTTATTTGGGCAGTTCTGATCCGTGGAGTTGTTACCCCCTTATAACCATTAAACTAGAATATATTTTCCAATTCAGATCACCCATTTGGGATCCTTACATTACACATTAAGACCATTTTTAGTTCTTAAACTTTATTCTTATGTTTTATTTTTATGTTGATTAATATATTATTCTCCTTTCCTTTCTAACATTTTTCTGTCCATTTCTATAACAGAAATATCTCTTACACTAAAATTGCAATGTCATAACCAGACATAACATGGATTAATCACACTCACGGGAGTTTTTAGGACACACTTGTTGTCCATAGGTCTTACACTGTTATTTTCTTTGAATAATTTGTAAAAACAAACAAACATTTAGTTACCTCAAAAAAAATCTTTTCATGGGGGAAAATAACAAAAGAAGACAACTATTCATAATAAAGAATTAAAATGGCATGTCAGCAAAATAGGTGGTAATTCAAAAAGTGAAAAACTTGGAATATTTTAATAGCCTATGCCTTCTACTAAATACTTTGCACATGTCTCTCTGTAAATATAGTAATTAACATCAGAAGAATCAAAGAGATGTATAAGGGAATGTGTCATTTCTAGTTCAAAATGAATCATTGTCATTGTCAATTGTGTGTGTGCACTCTGTGTTCTTCTGATTGAGTACCTGTATAAAATCGGGGCAGCAAAATTATTTTGAATGAATCAAAAGTATCCAGTATTCTCACTGGAGAAAATATCTTTTGTTTCATAAAAAATCCTGTTAAGGGAAACAAAGGAAAAGCTATAATCTGAGAGAAATAATAGAAAACCAACCACATATCTGACCAAGAATTCATATCTAGGATACATAGAGAATATTTAAAACTTAATGGTAAAGAAATAAACCATCTAATAAGAAAATGGGAAAAAGTCATGAACTGATATTTCACCAAAGAGGCTATAGGTATGGCAAATAAACACATAAAAAGATGTTAAAATCACTAGCTATAGGGAAAACCAAATTTAAATCATGGTGAGATATCATTACGTATCTAGCAGAGTGGCTACAATAAAAATAGTGACAACCAAATGCTGACGACCAGAATGCTGAAAACTTCTCTCTCTCAAATGCTGTTGATGGAAATTGCTGCTGACCACTCAAGACAATAGTTTGTCAGTTGCTTAAATACAAACATATAATTACCATACACCCATCATTACACCCCTGGCACTTGTCCTAGAGAGATGAAAATTCAATTTATATGACATTTTCAAAATGGAAAACTACTGAGCTGAAAAACAGATTCGTGTTTGCCTTTGGTCTGAGGCGGTGGGGTTGATAGAAAGGGGGAGGTGTAACTGTAAAGGGGTAGCAGGAGAAGGATATTTGAGATGATAGAACAGTTCTGTATATTGATTGTCCTGGTGATTCCTGAATGAATGGACAGCAACATCAACATCATCTAGGAAGTCATTAGCTTGCAATTCTCATTCCTATTCTGGACCTGCTGAGTCAGAAACCCTCAGAGTGGGCCCTAGTCATTGAAAGTTTAATAAACCCTCCCGTGTTTTCAAATTAGTGTGAAAGTTCAAGAACCACTGGTCCAGGGCCAGAGTCGCAGACTTGAGAGAGATCATGAATATAACCTGAGCAAAGCAAAATTCCTCTTGCATGTTTGTATTTATGTCGTATGTCATGTGGAAATTTCATGACTGTCACACATTATCTGTGTCCAAGAGATTCTTTATATAATCACATACCCAATATCATTAAACATTAATGTTGAGCACTTCAAAGTTCAGAATAGCAGTCACTAAAATTCCAATTTTACTTTGTTCATTCACTTTTTAGTCCCAGATTTATTTAAAACTCTAAAAAGTTAAATTTAAAATCATATCTAGATAGAACTTAACTTTAAATAATGTAAAATCAGAATTATAACTTACTTTCTGCTCATCTCATATTAGGTTTGTTATAGAACATAGTTTATTTGAAGGATCTGTGAAATACCTTAGGAGTCATGAATGATTTCTATTACAATTAATTATATTATTTAAATACTAGAGGCCTGATGCACAAATTCATGCATGGGTAGGGTCTGGCTGGCCTGTTCCAATAGGGGCCCATTGGACCAGGCTGGTGGTGGGGAGGGGCTGTGGGTGGTTGGCCAGCCAGCCCTTTCCCCAACCAGGGTGGTGGGGGGAGCAATCAGAGGCAGGGCTGGCCGGGAATGAGGGGTTGATTGAGACCCAGATCAGGCTGATTGGCAACCATGTCATAGCTACTGGTTGTTCTGGTCATTCCACCTTTCCCATTGCTGGGCTTTTATATATATAGATTCTTAATAATTATACTTACCACATATTAGTCAACTCCCAAATGGTAGTTGGCCTCATGCACTATTTGTAACCTACATGGGAACTTTCAGTATAGACAGTAATCTCCAGATATGGGCATGTTGACTATAGCTGTAGATAAGCTGCCTGTGGGTCCACTGTAAGTGATTAAACTCAAATTTATAACAGGTTGGTATATTTCTCTCCCTCTTCACTGTACCTCTGATCCTTTCCAGGCATAATAATACCATAAGAACACTTACTGGACACACACACACACACACACACACACACACACAAAAATTAAATTGTCAGTTTATTTTCTTAATGTTCTCAATATAAAATATGTTCAAATTATCAACCACTGATTGTTCAGTTGACAATGAACATGCCACTAGAACAAATAAAAATGATCATGTGTACAATTGCACAAACAAAGCTATATAGCTACCCCACATTACAGAGTGGATTTTTGCCTGAAAATAAAAGTAACAAAAAATAGCCACTTTTTGGAGAAGAATTCTTGACAAAAGCTGAATTCTATGAGCTTTCTTATAAAGAACAGAAGTTAATTCTAGCAGGAGAAAGTATTAAAACAAATAAACAAGCTTGCCAGAGGTCAGAGTTGAGAAAAATATACACCAGTAATACTTAAATGGATTTTCTAGGACACATCCTCAAATAATAAACAAATCCCTAAGTTGTTTTTTTTTTTTAATCTAATCCTCAAAGAGTAGAAGAGAGTGAGAGGAGGGAAAGAGAGAGAGAGAGCGAGAGAGAGAAACCAACCTGCAATCCAGGTAGGTGCCCTTGATGAGGAATCAAAACCTAGACCCTTTGGTGTGTGGGCCAGCACTCCAACCATTTGGCATACTGGCCAGGTTCCCGACTTTTTTTAATAAGAAAAATACCTAGTACGTATCAATATGTATAAGAATTGTGATTATTTTGAAATATATATATATATATATATATATATATATATATATATATCATAATTACTAAGATCATGAAAAGTAAGTGGTAGGAATCATTTCTGTGGCTATGATTTTAAGCATAAACCAATACAATAATCATGTTAGTAGTTTGAAATTTCAATATTACATTTTATTGTAATCTTTAGCACTTTGAAACACACAGATAAGAAATATATATATATTTTTAATTTAGACCTTTCCCTACCAACAATAAGTGATCCATAACCACTGCTATTGGCCACAATTTACTCTTGTACTTTTAAGTGAAACAACAAATCTATGGAACTAGAGACTGAAATATATTTGATTACTACTTAATTCTCAAGTCAATTGCTTTAAAATTATTTATCACCCCCTAATGTACATAAGTCCAGCGACTTAAAATAAGTTTAGAGAAGATGGTCTAGTCGGGCAGTGGTTGATTGTGAGCAGGAAGCAGTGCAGGGAAGGAGAGAAATAAGCAGGAGAGGTGAGAATTTGGCACTCAATCTGCTGTTCATGTGCATGAGTCAAATTGCAAGTATGTTCTGTTACCTAAAGGTGATGACCTGGTCATTACATTTCTTCTCTTGAGGTGTGAAACTAAACTAAATGGTATAATCTACATTTCTCTTTGGGGGAAAACTAACTGAAACTGTGGCACTCTTTGCCAAGTTCAGTGCCCTGCACAGAGGCAGCTCACCACAAAATAAGAGACACTAATCATATAAATGATCCTGGGATGGGTCCAAATACTGAATAATTATAATAAAAAAAATGCTACATTTCAAGATGGCACATTCCTTGCAGGAGTGTGATAAAAGGTGGGTGCAGTCCAGTAGGGTAAGTAATGGAATTGTACAAAGGCCAGCAAGGGGAAATGGAAAATATTCCATGACAAATTAATGTATACCCAAGGGTTATGAATGTCACATACCAACAAATGCACTCAGAGTGGATAAAGGTCAAGATGGGTAAATGAGGAGGTACAGAAAGTAAACTGGGTAAGAGAGAGGAATATGTGAAATCTAAAGCACCACATGCAGAAGTAACCAAGAAGATTATAGAATGAATTGAAGTGTAAAAACTATATAAGAAACATGATGGCAAAAAATGAAAGGAAGATTACAGAGAAGTTTAGATAAATATCAGAAAATTTTGGAAGACTAAGGAAAAAGGGGTCAACATCAGAGACAATAGAATATTGAAAGACATGGAGAGATAATTTATTGAAAAAAATTAGTGGACTCATGAGAATTAAAAGTATTCTTTTATTTATTTTGCAGAAATAGAAGAGAGTAGGTAGGGGCATGAGGGAGATTTAGGCAATTCTTTATGAAATGAGATGTTTGGAAGAATGATCAAAAAATTAGGAAATATGAAAGTAAAAAAGATTATATCTACATATAGATATATAAATATAGATATATAATGACATAATTAAATGTTAAAACTTAGATATAGAAGAATATACCACTGGAGAAATCTATTATCTGAAAAAAAAACCTAAATTCTCTGTATTTTAAAATTTAAAGTATGCCTTAAATTTACATTCTATTTGTGTTGCTCTTTATGCCTGAGCTGAAGTGTCCCTTTTTGAGGGGAAAAATATTTATCCTCTCTCTCTCTCTCTCTCTCTCTCTCTCTCTCTCTCTCTCTCTCTCTCTATCTATCTATCTTTCTATAGAGATATAGATTTAGATAGATAGAGACATAGATGTGTATATATATAAATCTCAATTCTACAGAAATACCTATTTCTCCAAATATACATTTAATATACACATATACATTCCATTGACATGTGTATATATACACATACACATATATATACACACACACAGGCCTGGAGTCAAATACAGGTGACCACTGCATGTGAGCTGCTCAAGAGATCACACATCCTCAGCCATCTCACCCACTGCCAGACTGCTCAGAGCTTTGCCCATTCCTGCCAGCCTTTCCTTCTCATTCCAGGAAGATAAATATTTAGTTGTTATCCAGTGAAGCTCAGAGGTCATAAATCTTCAGAATGATAATATAAGCAGTTTTTTCTTGTTTTGATTTTTAAAAACGGTTTTGGCTTCATATATTGATTCCTGGTACATTTGTATTTCTTACCGTCCTTTACATTCTAAGTAATGTTTCCATGATTTCTTCTAAAATTTCAACTTCAAGATTAAAGGATTTATAAAAAGGAGCTAACTTTTTCCAAAACGGCTTCCTTCTTATGTACCAGACCCAATACCAGGTGTTTTACATAAATATATTGGCACCAGGTCACACAGCTAAAAGCAAGCTATTGACTTGACTTGCGGCTTCCAATCCAACAATTAAACATCTTGAAAGTCATCACTGTCATTCTTGCAATTTGAAAAAACTGAACAAACTGAAAACCAGCTCCTCTCGAACCCATCAAAGGATCGTGGTCTCAGCAAAAACACCCTTGGAAATTTGGACGGACAGGTGAACAGAGAATGCAAGCTCACTGGGAACAGACACACTGCTGCAGCCAGCAACTGGTAGGTCAGCACAGGGTGACTGACAATTCCTGGAAGCTGAGCTCGAACCAGCTTGAGAGAGAAAAATGCTTATGGCCCCAGCATTCGGGAGGACCCAAAGCTTTGTGGCTTTTACTTCTAGAGCTTACTCAGGTTCTTTCTATAAAAATCAAATAAAAATATCTTTCTGGCCCAATAAGATGGAAAAGTAACCTTTGAAATATATCTAGAACTTTCTCTCCATGTTAACAAAGATCTAGTATCAAGGGAAACTATTTTATCAGGGCCTACCCAACATGGGGCTACCCAGTATTGGTACCCAATGCCAATTCTCAACTCCAGGAAGGGATGCACCCAACTCAGACTCACTAAAGACTGAGACCTAATCATAGGATGTCAGAACACTTCCCCTCTGCCCGCACCTTGACACCACATAAATAGGATTCATGGAATTAAACTGAAACAATTTCAAGTCTCAGACCCTATTTAAGAAGAACTCTGTAGGTAAACCCAAAGACAACCCAGAAAACAAAAATAAGCACACCAGGGAAATTTTAGCTTCTGACTTCTCAGGCCTAGCAAACCATAATCATAGTCTGAATCCTTGCCAAGTACATAGAAAACCTCAACTAAAGTCCTGTATATCCCAGTTCTTTAAATCCAATATATTTTGTCTTTTTTTAAAATGTTACAAGACATGATAAAAGGCAAACAGAAACAAAACAAACAAACAAAAACACATTATGAAATGACAAAGGAAGAACAAGAAACAGACTCTGCTATGGCAAAGTCATGAGGATTATCAGACCTGGAATTTGCACTAAATATGATTAATATGCTAAGGATGCCACCAGAAAAGTGGATGATCTGAAAGAATAGCTGGTAATGTAAGCTGAAAGATGGAAACTGTAAGAAGACCAGCCATGTACACCCACAAATATTTGGAGCAGGGGCCTTACCAAGAGGTGAAAGACCAGTCTTTCCCCTGGATATCCTGCTGCGACCTTTGTTGACCCAATAGAATCGTGAACCTGTAGTGGGCAGTTTCCTTGATGGGAGGACATTCTACTCGCCAAGGCAGATGAAGAAAATCCAAGAAATTTGCTCATGAAGCATCCAGGTGCCTGCAGTAAGAGGAGAGGGGCTCTTGTTTCCCATTGGGAGGTTCAGCGGGAAGTCCCGGAGTCTGTTGACATTCCGTAGGCTTAGCTGGAGAGGGAAGATCAGATGTGGAGGGCCGGTGTACTGAAAGGGCCTGCATTCCCCACCCCGAAGGCGAGGCATTTTTATGGACCCTCTGTCTCAAGGGGTTGGCCCATCGTAGACGGTAGAAAGGCTTGAGCCATCTTTCTACTACTTCACCCAAGAGACCTTAGGACCTAAGGCCAGGGGAGGGTTGGAGATGCCGAACAGAGCTGCGGCGAGGGCATCAGTCACTGTGTGGTATGGCAGCCCCGCTTAAGAACTTACACAGGAACCTCCCATGGTTGCCTGGCGCAGAGGAAATCAAGAGTCTGTCAGTGGGGTCAGGGAGGCAGCAAAGCTACCCCAGACACAGGGAATAGCTCTGCAAATGGGAGAGAGGGGAGAGGACGGACTCCCAGGGAGAGGCTGCACCACACCCTGAAGCTCAGCTCCATCACATCATTTGAGACGAGGGACAGAATTAAATCAAATTTTAAACTGAAGTTTTAAATTAGACAGTATTTAATACCCAAAGTAATCTAAAAGTTAAGAAATCTACCCAAAATTTCATTAACGGTCTAAGAGTAGAGCTCCAAGTCCATGTTGGAAATATTGATTGGAAAAAGATCAATGCTTTTCACATCTGCTGCTAGCAGGGAAGGGACCATAAACCATTTACAAATGCTATGGAATTTAATCATGCTTTGTGATGCTCATATTCTTATCTCTACTCTGAGGAATGTGTGCGTGGAGTCCTGGTTAGCGAAGCGGCACACCAAGGCCCACAGCCAGGCAGGGGCCTGTGAGCCTGCGGTACGAAGACTCCACAGCACAACAGCTGCTGCTACTGCAGCCCATTGCCTTCCCAGGGACTCACCTATGGAAGCCTTCGAAATGAGCAGCACTCTGCTTAAAATCATTTTGCATCATATGGAGGATAGAGCTTTACAATTCAGTGTCCCCTTGTGCTTTACAAACTCAGATGTCAGGATGATAAAAGCTAACGTCCCAAATGCCTCCCTTTTTATCAAGGATAAATAAATTTTACATTACACTATTTCTAATGTTCTTTTCCTAAATAATGCTACCAATTGTTCTCCAGTGTCCCCTATTTTAAATTTCCTTATGATAGAGGATCTATTAAACTTTAGGGTCATTTCAGCTGCCGCAGTCCTAATCCTCTGACACTGAAGACCAGGAGACAGCAGAGGGGCGGCTTAGATGCTCCACTTTTATGAGTTCCCTTTTCATTAACTTGCATAATTTTACACATAGATCATTCAGCATCTACTGTTACTGCTATTTAAATTTAGTTCCCTCTCTCTCTTTCCCTCAATAGCATACTGCTAAGTTCTTATCTGTTTTAAGCGTCTCACAAATACACACTCAGAACACTCTCCCCGCAAATCAGGAATCAGACACTGTCTTCCCCACTTATCTTTCCTTCATCAGGACCATTTCAAACTTGTCACATGACCAGGGTCTGGCCCCCAGACATCCCTGCTGAGTAGCAGGAGGCTGAGGACTTTCCTTGAGAGGCCTGCTCAGTCTGAAGAGCACATGGACATCGTTTCTCTTTTTCTTTTGCTCCTGAAGCGCTGGAATACCTCTTCCCTCAGCTAAGGTTTGTTTAACTGCGCATCAGTCAGTGGAGGTTTTAGTAGCTGTTTTCCACTGTCTCTGTCCTCTGCCTTGCATGTGACACAGGTCAAGCCGGCTGTGGTTGTGAGCATTCACATAAAATGGCTCCTGCTTTAGAAAGGCAGCCTGTTTTCTTTTCTGTACCCCTTTGCAGAGGTTCATCATCGCAGGCCCTGGCAGACTACTAACTGTGCCCCCTTGATGCCTGTCTCACCTCAAAAGCCAGTGACAATACCTGCGTTTAGCATGTGTCCTCAGTGCCAACCAGCCTAGTGGCTCAGGCACTGGTCTGATCTTTTCGGGCAACTGGTCTTAGAGGAGAAGAGGGAGGTCTGTCTGTGGAATAGGTTGCCAGATGTAGAGAGAGGAGGCATTTTGAGCCTGAGTTGACAGACAGACTTCTCAGAACCCCAAGTCAGTCTGTTCGTCCTGAGCCAAAGTTCAGGTAAGCAACGAAAGCCAAGAAGGCACTAACTCTCTCCTGCTGTCTGGAATGCAGGAGGCTGGATGGTGCATTGTCAATACTGAGCCACGTAAAAGAGTCAGTCTGCTTAGATTCCTTCTTACTTGCGTTTAAACTGTCCAATTATAGAAGCCAGATATTTTTAAGGAGCTCCTACATTTCAAAAACAGCATGCTCAGGACGCTGTTGAATACATGTTTACAGACCACGTATTTGTTATGGAAATTGCATCCTGCTGCAGTGACAGCTCCACAGGTGACCGTGAATGTGGACAAAGCTGTGGCTTTGCTGTGACTTTGAAGGGACACCAGTCTGCACTCCAGTGATCAAGTAGCACTAGCAAAGAAAGTGATCAGCATACACTAGAAAAAATAAGCAAATATGGGTTTCAGTTCCCATCGGTGCTGTTTCTGAAACATTTGGTAGAAGACCTGTGACTGGAGGCTATTATTTGGTTTACCCTTCTGAAAATTACAGGGGGAAATCACAGGCTGGTATCAGGTGTCCACATCTTCATCTCAAAGGGTGAATTATAAAACTATTACAGCAAATGTGTCCTGCAGCAGTGACAGCTGTCATCCTAACCCACCCCGTGCAGAGGGCCCTGGCGACAGTCCTCAATGACTTCAGTGTGAGGTTAGTCCGTGGCATTTAGCAGCATGGACAAGAAACTTCTTAAAAAGTTACTGGAAGTAAAAAGTCACCCTGTTGATAATGGATAGACTAGCCTAAGGATATGAGATTGTTTAGATGATTATGTAAAGCAGCGGTTTTCAACTGGTGTGCTGCACGACTATCTAAAACATACAGTGCCTGACCATGCAGTCAGGGGCACTGAGCTCTGTTCCCTTAGTCTGTCGAATAAAAACGACACCAGTCAACACAACAATAGCTTTCTGGTGTGAATAAATCAAAATTAAACCTATTTTTTCATTAGATTGGCAAAAATGTAATATTTTTTTTGGTGTGCCACAGAATTTTAGTGATTAGTTTGTGTGTGCCATGAGATGCAAAGGGTTAAAAATTGCTGGTGTAAAGTATTGTACATTGATACCATTGTGTGGTTTTTGTTTCTCATTCCCACTTGTGAGTAAGTAAGGTTTAACTAGACAACTCTATGTATTTTGTTACCGTTGCTTTTGATGTTGGCAGATCTGTCCTTATTTGCTTTTGTAGACCAAAAAAATCACAGAGTTTTGGAGCAGAAGACTGTTTTATAGGAAAGAAAACTGAGGTTCGGAGAGAAGGTAAATTTCTAACTTACATATATTTCTGCAACCAATTTATGGCAGAAGAAGGACTAAGACTTACACGTGTTAAATGTGTTCTTGGTAGTGCATCAAATAAAGTATTACTTTGATAACTGAAGCAAAAACTGGGACTTAAGAGATTTTGTTCTTGGATTTGCTTCAATGATCTCCACTATGTAAACCTCTACCTGAAAATGTTCGGTGCCCTTGATGATGCCAGGAATCCCGGAATTCTGTTGGTAGCATTCTGGTTTCTAAAGCCAAAAAGGTGAGACGCTCTAAAACTGCACCTCCAGACAGATGCCCATAATTTCAATTGCAAAGCAAACGGAAACGGGAGATAGGGAAACACCTCGTGTGAGTGCAATCCGAGTGAGTCCATGGAATAGCAAAAGTCATGCAGAAGATCATGGAGTAAATATCCCTGCGTTAAAAACAAAGAACACCTGGCTCCCTCTCTCCCTGTCCCCACCCGTGACACCCCAGACACGCTCCCGCCTTCCCCAACGCTTTGGGACAGACAGCATGAGAACTGCAGTGGTCACTGAATCACTGAGATAGTTCACCTTGCCCAACCACTGTGCCAGACCCTTCTGGAAAGCACATCTGGGCATAGGACTCACTCTTCATATCTTTGGTCTGGCTGTTTATCCAGCATGTTCTAAGAAGAAGATCTGAAACCAATTGCAACCGTGTGATGACACAGGAGAAAAGAAAGATAAAGAAGTCTCTTGGGCTAAGATTTCTGCACATAGATGGATGTTCTCATTGTTTTATCTTGTCCACCTTCTAAAAGCCTAGTTTTCATTCTGCCTCCAGCTGTTGAATTTTTTTTTGAGATCATGTGTTGTCAGTGCACCAAAACAACAAACAAAAATAAGACAAGAGACGGCTTTGTTATCTCCACTGTGATCTTGAATTAACCCATTTGAACATGAGGGATGTGAGATCTGATTCCTAGGGTTTATTAAAGCAAATTTCCTAGCAAACATGTCTGTTCCATTTGATTTTGAAGAATAATTGCTTAATGAGAGAATGATTACTTTGTTCAGGCATGATTACTAAAAAAAGGTTTCATCCATATGTTGCTGAAGAATGGAAATTCTCCAGTGAAGGGGGGACAATGATTAGAAGAAATAAGATAGCTCAAGAAAATATTCCCCAATGTGTTACTACATTTTTTTAAAAACAGGCCAACTCTAAGTAAGTATTGGGTTTCTTTGTATAAGCCTGGAAGTTCAAATGCCTAATAAGATGAAACTGTTTGTTGAAAAAGGACTCAGTAAGGTTCTTTGTATTTTGAATCAAAGAACCGCGGCTTCTTCTGATACATTATGTGACCATAATAGCTGTTTGCTGTCCCAGCATCCCTTGTGCAGCTAATGCTATTCAGATTGTGACATTAAAGAACGAAGCCATATACTGATGCTTTCAAAATGTTCACCGGCACTTTTGGTTGAGGCCTCTTCACGGAGATTGGCCACATGACAACATGAGGGTTTGTTCCCTTCCAGCAGTGGACGAAGGACACCGGATGGCACCGGTTCCACTTCCAATGACAAAGAGTCTGAGGTGGAAAAGTGACCAGTTAACGTCTTCCATATTTCGCAAAAAATCAAATAGAAAAACAGTAAGTTTGTCTCAGTAAATCTGTTTTGGCCATCTCAGTAGCCAAATTCAGGGACACATTATGCTCATCAAAAGGGTGGACTTCGCCGTGTATCCTAAGGTTTAGCTCGCTCCCACACCCTAACTAAATAAAACCCCAGGGTTAGTTCCACACAAGTAAGGAAATACCAAATAAATTATCTGGATTTGTTCTGAAAATTAATAATCCACAAGTTTTAAAGTTAAAGGCATGTTTTACTTCTTTAATTGCACTGCAGGGGCAATAAGTGAGCAGGGACCTTCCATCTGTGAAGAGAACTGACTCCAAACGAAGGCTACCTTTTACCTGCTCAGAAACCAAAGAACCACGGGCTCCCTCTCAGAGCGACTGACCCTGTGGTGGGGAGGTTCACAGCGCACAGGCTGTTGAGCTTGGTTTTAAAGAATGAGGAGGAGTCCATGCAAGAGAGCAAAACGCCATCTGAGAAGGGAGCACGGCCTGAGCCGGAGCACGGAGTCAGGCCAGGATGAGGCGTGCTCGGGAGGCACAGCGCGGCAGGGCCAGGGCGGCTCTGCGGGGTGCATACTCAGTGTGGACTTTCGCTGGGCGTGATGAGAGAAGGAGCTGGAGCAAGAACCATGCGTGGGAACTGAAACACAAACTACGTGTCAACAGAGGACGGACACTGAGAGGTGTCATCGGACTCAGTAAGAACAGCCAGAAAGAAGAGAGGAGGGGGTCAACCAGAGAGGACCCAGGATGACTCCAATATTTAAGGTGAGCAAGAAAAGAAAGGGAAATTGAGAAATGGGGAAACAAAAGGTAAAAAGGGATAAAGAAGAAAGAGTGCCTCCGTACCCACTGTCCCCAGCGGTAAGGCAATGAGAATATAGAGGGAAAGGAGACTCGAGGGGTCAGCCAAGAGGAGGGTCACAGGAGAAATGCTGGAAAGAAGCCCCTGACTCTGGCAACTGGCAAGTTAATGGTGATTTCACCATCAACCTTAAGGAGAGGTTTGAAAACAGGACTCCCAAATCTCTGGCACTTCTCCCGTGGGATCGGGATCTGCATCCCTTCAAACGTGTCTGTGTGCTACGACTTGCCGGATAGGACAAGGTGGTGTTAAAACCCTGTTGCCCTCGTGGCTGTCCTCAGTGCTTTCACTGCCTTCCTTGTGGATGCCTGTTTTTCGGCACCAAGACACCCATGGAACGCCATCCCCGGCTTCCAGGCCACGTGGAAGCCCTTAGAAAGAGATCCTGCAGTCTCCACAGAAGAGTCATCTGCCCATGCAACAGGCCTGAGCTGTCCCTACCCAGGCCTGCCAGACCACAAGTTCAGGAGCAAATAAGCTGCTGTTGTTTTTAGACAGAAGGTTTTTAGGAGGTTGTTATGCAGCAATAGCAACCATAAGAACCAGTGACAAAATGACACATAACGTTGTTTTACAAACTAGGTTGAAAATCAAGGGAAGGAACTAAATAAGACGATGTTTGAAGGAAGGGAGGGTGAGGAGGAGTTGTGTAAGGACTTAGGAGTCTTGAGAGAGCATGGAGCAGAAGATACAGGATGGGGAAAGGCTGTACGCAGCACAGAACTGCCATATCCTATATAATAAAAGGCCAGCCACCGTAAACATAAAGACCGGAACAACCAGAGACCAGAACCACCACAGCCCCTTGCCAGGCTGGCCCCCTCCAAGCAAGCAGTTATGAGTGATCAGATCAGGTAGGCAGGCCAGTGGTTAGGGGTGACCAGGTAGGCAGGCCAGCAGTTAGGGGCATTCAAGTAGGCAGACGGCCCATCGCAGGGCTGGCCCTGCCCCCTGCAAGGAAAGAGGGAGGCCCAGGCCAGTCAAGCCATCGCACCCCACGCCTATTGGTGGCAGGGGAGGGCAGGCAGCACTGCACAGATGGCAAGCAGTGGTAGCCGGGGAGTGGGGCCAGCTGCCTGCAGCCAGGGGAAGGAAAGCCCCAATAGGCCCTGATCTCAGGCCAGACCTAGGGACCCTACCCAAGAGGTCCTAGGTTGTGAGAGGGTATAGGCTGGGCTGAGGGACCCCCCCACCCCCGCCCACTGCCCATTGAGTGCTCGAATTCTCATGCATTAGGCCTCTAGTTCAGTCAATAAAAAGAATCAAAACAGTGATGGGGATGGAATCTAAAACACAGGTGGTGCCTTCATCCTGGGGAAGAAAGGAAAGACTAAGGATAAACCTCCTTTCTCTCATAAAGAAAGCTATGATTTACTGTTGTTTTAAGCAGATGACAGATTTTTAAAATTTATTTATTGTTTTAGAGAAGAAGGGAGAGAGAGAGAGAGAATATATATATGAAACATTGATCATGTGCCAGGACTTGGAATCAACCCACAACATAGGTATGTGCCCTGACCAGGACTCCAAACCCCACCCTTCTGTGCACAAGACAACACTGCAGCTGAGCCACCCAGCCAGGGCTAACTATTAACATTTTTAAAGAAGAAACCCTAGTAGGTTACATATTATTGCAAAAGTAAAAAAGAAATATAGAAGCTTATTCTGTGTATTTTAAATTCCTGCATACAAATCCCAGCTGAATAAACTAAGCCACAGGAAAGAAAAAGGAGGAGGAGGAGGAGGAGGAGGAGGAGGAGGAGGAGGAGGAGGAGGAGGAGGAGGAGGAGGAGGAGGAGGAGGGGGAGGAGGAGGAGGGGG
>PVJC01017755.1:0-32106 GCA_004026665.1 Murina feae
GTCAATGAAGCATGGACAGAGGCTGTGAACTGACAGAAAAGGAAGGATGCAGGTTAAGAAATGGGATATGCTTCTGTTCAGGATACATGCCTTGAATTTTGGCAGAGGCAGGAGATAGAATAAAACATGAACAGAGTGTGAGCTAGATACGAAAGGGGTGTTATTGGCGAAGCAGCTAGAACACTTGGTGGGGGAATGTGGTGAGGGGTGGTCGGGTAACACACTGAGGTGATGCTTCTAGGAGGAGCAGGAATAATCTGTGCCTTCAACGGAGCAGGAAGAGGGCTCCCTGCCAAGGTTATAAGGTACAGGAGAATGACAGACATTCCTTGGGAGAGAGGAGGACGAGTCAGACAAGGAGCAGAGTTGAGACTCCCAGAAGAAACTGCAGTAAGATAAGAGCAGCCTGGGAACAGATGGTGTGTCCTGGCTACGGAAAAGCCCAGCATGCACTGTAGCCTGATGACATCACAGGAGAAGGGAGTGTGTGTGTGTGTGTGTGTGTGTGTGTGTGTGTGTGTGTGATGCTTGCTCCTGCTGGACGTTCTGAGAGCAGGTAAACACTGGGTTTTTACACTGGAGTACCAGTGTCCAGCCAGGTAGCTTTGTCTGTGAGAACCAAGACAAACACAGAGATAAGGAAGAAAAATCAATACATAGTGGGATCAGATCCAGTGAGTGGTGTATGGAGGGTGAGGCCAAAGGAAGCAGGCAGGACAGTTGGCAAGAGGAGGCAGCGTATGGCCTGGCCTTTGAAGGAAGGGGCAGGAACTAGGCCAGGAGAAGAATGTCACTCTGCTTCTGTCCTAATTCTCTAAAGCGGTGGGTCTGGCACTTGAACATGCATCAGAATCACCTGGAGAACTTGATAAAGCTTTGTGTTGAGGAAGGGATTTCTCCCCCATCCCCCCTTAGTGCTTCTGGCTGATTTAATAATCAAATCAACAGCCCTGACCAGTTTGGCTCAGTGGATAGAGCGTCGGCCTGTGGACTCAAGGGCCCCAGGTTCAATTCTGGTCAAGGGCATGTACCTTGGTTGTGGGCACATACCCAGTAGGGAGTGTGCAGGAGGCAGCTGATCAATGTTTCTCTCTCATCGATGTTTCTAACTCTCTATCCCTCTCCCTTCCTCTCTGTAAAAAAAAAAAAAAAAATCAATAAAATATATTTAAAAAATAATCAAATTGACATGGGACAGATGAACAGGAGAAAAAGAATCAAATTTAACGACATACGGGGATTCTGTAAGAATATGGGACCTAGAGACACAGTGGGCAGTTGCGGCTCAGCTGCCACCTGGAGCTAAGGTGATGGGGGAGGGGGTGTGGTTCAGAAATGCAAAGGGCAGGAAGGCAATTCACATGGACATGCAGAAGCACACGTATGGGAAGTGAGCGTGTGCTGGGCCATCTTTACCAAGAGAGGAGTTTGATCAGTGGGCCTTGCTAGCTTCCTCCCTATCACACACTCCTTCATATCACACTGTAGTTACCTATGAGGATACCTCCCTTTCTGGAGGAGGGTCTCTAAATTCTTTTAGGGGAAAGGTTAAAGGTTTTTCCTGAATCTTTTGTTTCTGAAAAATAACCAGCTTAACGTAATCAACACCCCCAAAAGGCACAATTTGGACGGGCAAACTCTGCTCCACCTCAACAGATTTCTGGGCTCCCACCCAGACTTTCTGACTTAGTAGAGCTAGGCTGGTGCCTAGGAATGTGCATGCATGGCTCATTCCCAGATGACCAGAGTGTCGCTGGTCTGGTGACACATTCTGAGGAGCACTGACCTAACACAGTGGCGAGAAAGAGTTTGAAGGTTTATTTTGCAAACTTGGCACATCCGTGTTCTCAGAAAGACCAGAAGTAGGCTTGGCCAGGGAGGGGAATAAGAAAAGGTCATAAACCAGGACAGCGCTAGGGGAGGAAGGAGTCAAGAAACCCAAACCCCAAACTAACTCAAGAAGCAGAGAGAGAGGACCAGAGGGCCCCACTCCCACAAAGGGAGCAGTGATTGACACAGAATAGGCTCTTTTACACAGTTAACCGTTACTAACTATTCATAGCTAATAGTTGTTGAATTGAACAAATACACAGGGCCCTCCTTTTCATAAGACTCTCTGGTTTTTAACTACCTACTTTGTGCACGCATACATGCCCTATGGTTTCAAGTGCGGTGTGAGCTGAACTTGAAGTTGCAACTTGGCTTCGGGGCCCAGCTCTGACACTGAGAAGCCAGGGAGCCTTGGCAGGAAAGTAGGCAAAGAAAAGAATGTCAGGTTATTTGATTCCCCATCAGTCAGCTGGACACACCTGCCTGGCTTGTCTCAGAGGATTGTGCCGAAGAGGATCAAGTGAGATGGATGAAAAGTGCTTTCAAACTCTTAGGAATGCTGTGGACACAAGAGGCTTCTTTAGATGTGGCTTCCGTCCATCATTCCCTTTGGTGTGAATTCTTGGCTGT
This sequence comes from Murina feae, assembly GCA_004026665.1. NCBI lineage: Eukaryota > Metazoa > Chordata > Mammalia > Chiroptera > Vespertilionidae > Murina > Murina feae. The sequence goes on from PVJC01017755.1 coordinate 2,461, forward strand.
TTAACTTTGACTTAGTCATTGGATGACAAATGCATGAGACAGAGGTGCTCCTGTCCTGTCCTTGGGAAAGGAAATCAACTCACTTTGAAGCTCCGCGGGAACAGTCTGTACCAGAATTGAGATCTGTGCGCAGATCCCTCGATATCCAATGACTAGATTATTAGACTCATATCAAAGGGGGAGCAGAGATGGTGCAGCGTGGAGACAGTCTTTGCTACAAGGATCCTTTCAGAATGAGGCAAATCACTATTAACTCTTAAGAGATTCACGGTGCCGCTCTAGCTGAACCATACCTTTCTCATCATAGATGTGGAGCTTTGGCTTTTCAGACCCAAGTACGGGACTTATATTTATTACTACTTAATTTCACTAAATGTTCCCTTTGGAAAATATAAAAAAATATGGGCTCAGTACATGGACAACTATATTTAATGCTGACAGTGTGGGGACAAGAGCAGGCTGAAGCGAGAGCCCGGATCTCCATGTCCAGTGGATGCTGGTGCAGATGTTTTCACATGGATGCTCTTTGGTGTTCATAGTATCTGACACTTTGCAGAAACCCAGTTGTATTTTCTGTTGTATAATTCTTTTCCCCATCCAAGCCTCCCAGAAGGAAATGGGGTTAGGGTTTCCATGCAGGTCCTATGATCAGCTCTTCCTTTACATTCCAACACCCACCAACTATGACCTTAATCACCTGAACCGACATCAAACTCAGCCTGCTTCTAGTCGCCTGGCACCTCTTGTCTTCTCTGAGGTCCTCTGAAGAGGTGGATGGATGTATCTTGTTCAAGGGTCTTCTCATTCCCCCAGGATGCAGCCCACATAGGCTGGGAGGCTCAGGCACTCAGACCAACTCATCACTTTGAAGACATGCTCTTCTCTCATTGCTGACCACATGGCCTGACCCAGGTTTGTTTGGCCCTTTGCAGTCTGAAGCTTGCAGTCTGATGGAGAAAGATGAAGCACATGAGGAAGGATTTAGGAGTCTATTTCTCACTCAGTCATTGCCAGCACATTATTCTTGGTTTCAGAGTTTATGGAAATAATTTTGCAGTATCTCTCTCTGATACCTGTTTTTTTGTTGTTTGTTTTGCCAGAAATAACAGAACTATGTCAAATTCTCAGAAAGCCTGTGAGGTTAATGAAAGTTGTCTTGAGCCTCCCTCCATCTCCTATAACAGCTCCCACTTCTCCCCATGGCTGCCACTCCTTCCGGTACCCAGTCTCTATGGGTTTTCTAACTCACCATTGGGGATCCTGACTGGCACACCCTGAAGCTAAAATAATAGAGGTCTTTGGTAATAGGACTAGAGGCAGAGTAGAAAACAGGTGTTTTCTTTATAATGTCCAGAAAATAAGTTGGCAGAGTGTTAACATCGGCAGGGTGAAAAATCTGATTGTTTACCCGTCTCTTGCTCTGAGATCAGATCACAGTGAGGGTCTATCCCTCTCCCTTACTGCTGCTAGACCTCACTGAACACTGAACTTGGACAAAGCAGCATGATTGACTACAACCTACCACAAGAAGATGTGGGTCTCTGAGGTAGACTGGGATAGGTGGACTATGGAATAAACAAAGCAATTAAAAGGACTCAGAGGCTGTGGGAAAGGAGGTAAGAGAAAAACAAGGAGGATTCCAGGACCTGAGTCCTGGGGGTGATGACTTGGGCACCTGAGAGTCTAGAAAAAAGACCCTGAATTGATTGAACAGTCTGGAAGGTCACGTTGAACCAGAATGAATAATTCACTCCCTGCATTGTGCTGTCCTGGGACTGCTGTGTATGAAGGGCTGCTCACCCATAGTTCTTTGGGATCCTGAATATACTTGGCTGACTCAGAACAGGGCTCATTGGTGATGGCGGCACCATCTCGCTCCCGTCGCCCCACCCTGCTCCTGTGATAAGGAGCATGGGTGCATTCTTTCTCAGACAGGCTGTCAACTCATTCTTACTGAGGTGCCAACTGATTAGCAAGGTGCTATCTGTGAGACTTGATTGCATTCCATAATGTTAAGTCCACAAATATGTGGCAACCTTCTGCTCATGACACTGTGATTGGTAATGAGGCTAGAGCACCAAACCAGACAGACCTGCCCTCAGGGTCTCACATTTTATTGGGGGAGTCAAACACTGAGCAATGGATCGCAGAGATTATAAGAGGAAGAGACACAGGAAAGAGACACTGGGCCCAAACAGGGAAACGTATGTGAGCCTGGGAGGGCCAGGAAGACTGCCTCCAGGAAGTGACATTCCACCTAAGCTCCCAAAATGAGTGGGACTGGGTAAGTGCAGAGAGGAGAGGACAGAGAATGTTCTAGAAAGAGAGGAGCATGTATAGGACTGTTCTAAGGTAGAGGGAAACAGAAAAGCGTCCTTGACAGGAGTGTCATGAGTCAGTGAGGAGGCTGGGGAGGAGGAGCCAGGTCACAGGGCCCTGCAGCCCATTTCAGCTCTTGAGGATTTTGTTCTAAGAGTAATGAGAAGCCAACTAAAGGCTTTACACGGGGAGTGAAAGAATTAGATTTGCATTTGAAAAATGCAAATGGATCGAGTGTGGAAAATAGACTGAAAAGGGTCAGGAGCCTGTGGTGATTGAGGCCAGCTGGGAGTGTCTTACAACAGTGCTGACAAGCAATGGCGGCACCTTGAACAGAGGTGGTAGCAGTGATGATGAAGAAAGCGAGCAGATTTGAAAGCCATTTTGGAGGTTAAATATCCAGATGTGGGGGCTCATTCGGTAGAGTGTAAGGGACCTGTCCAAAATGGACGGGGCCATGCCTGTTGCTAATGCAGGTGTGGGGAGGGAGACAGCAGGGAAAAAGCAGGGTCCTGCTTGGGAAATGTTGTGTCTGGGGGATACTGGGACAAAACGTGTGCTTCACGTGACAATCTGAGCCTGCCGACAGGACCCGTGGCAAATGCCACCCAGAGACAGGCCTCCAGTGACAGACCAGCTCATACAATGGACTTGGCAATCTGGAATTACGGAGATGTGTGTGTCTGAAGGTAAAAGAGGAAAGTTGCAAAATGACTTTTTAAAACTGTATCAAAGCAAAGACCCAGCATATGACTTAAACATCCATTTTGTAGAGAGTCTATTACTTTTGTGGGTTTTTTTTTTTTAAGGTAAAATTCACATTAGATAAAATTCACCGGTTTGACCGTTTGAAAATTTACAATACAGAGGTTTCCTCTATGTCCACAATGTTAGGCAGCACCACCACTACCTAATTTCAGAACATTTCATCACCCCTAAAAGGAACCCTGCACCCACCAAGCAGTCACTCCCGACGTCCTCTTCCCCCAGGTTTATGTTCATGCTTCATACTTTCTTGTTGCCACTGGAAACCAGACGTTTTGAATGTCATAGAGCGCCAACTCTGGAAGTCAGACCCTCCCTCTCCCCTCAGGGTTTGTTGTTATTCTTGTGGTTCCCATTTGTGTATTTAGTGAGTTTTTTGAACTAATTTTTAAAAGGTGCATTCTTTGTCACGCGTGCCCACTGAAGTGTCTACTTTATTAACTTGATAGTCAGCTAATGATTCAACAGAAATTTCCTGAACGGCCTGGAACCCAAACCATAAGAATACCCCAGTCTTTGCAGACAGAGCAGTTTATAGCTCTGCGTTCGTCTTCTCGGCCCACTTGTGCGGCCTGAAGGTCAGCAGGAGGTGAAAGCTTAGAGCCTCTCCAGTCTTTTCTGAGCAGATGCCCTGCCCTGGGCAAGGGGGTGGTCTTCTAGATTCCCGGGAATATTGGGAACTTCTCAAAAACCCTTATTCCTAAAGTGCTTCACTCCCCATCCTTCCTCCCTAGCCTTTTGTTTGTGCTTGGCTAACTAACACATGTGCCTTTAAAAGTTTGTGGAAAATGCTCAGTACCACCCCACACCCTGGCCCAGGGAGCTGTCTGTCCACCCTGCGAGAGTTCCAGGATAAGCTAAGGAGAAGCAAGCTCTTTGTGCCAGTTCAGGGAGCCACCAGCCAGGTCAAACCAAACAATTCTTTGAGAGCAAGGTCTGCTCATTTCCTCCAGCCCTGGGAACCCACCCCAGCAATGCAGGTTCCATCTTCAAGACCGCTGCTGAGTCAGGGGTGGAGGGGGAGTGGTGCGGCGGTGAGTGGGGCCAGGATAAGCTAAGATGCTACAGAAGTTTCCTACAGAGATGCAGCATTTTTTTTTCTTGATTCAGTCTTCATCTGGTTGCTATAAACCTTTGACCAGTTTCCAGAGTTTCAATAACATTGATTTTGCCAGTTTTTGCCAGTTTACTCCCTGTTTTTGTGGAGGGGGTGATCTCTTGGAGTTACCTACTCCGCTGTCTCACAGGCCTCTGAACAGTGTGTCTGTGCCTAAAAGAATTAAAGGTGCTGGGTGTTGGCTGAATCTCTGATGGTTGATGAAAAACACAGAGACAAAGAAACTAAGTATTGTCAGTAGCTTCTTCCGGACGAGCAATGTCCACATGGTGGTGGTGTGATGAAGACAGGAGAGTGGATTCACTGAGTACAGACACCATGGGTGCGGTGAAGAAGGCGAACAAGAGAAGATCCCATGTTGACTGAATATTGCCCTTTACTTCTCCCATATACCATCTACCTTAATAAACCCTAAAGGTTAAGCATTCCATGGCGTACTCTGTGCTGGGCATTGGTTAGGAGTCAGAAGAAAAAGCAAACTACATCTGTGCCCATAGGAAATGCGTAATTTTGCTGTTGAGATGGCATTTGTTTGGAACTCACGCAGGGGAGGTGGACATATGTTGCTGTAATATGATCAGCGTTAGGATTTACAGGGACTTCTTTAGGATTTGTAAGGACTAGCCCTATACTGTCCATAGGGGAACTCCCAGCTGCATGGGAACTTTTAAAATGTAAAGTTAGATGGGTTAACATGAAATAAAATGGAAGGTTCAGTTTTTCAGGCTCAGCAGCCACATTTCAAGAGTTCAGTTGCTGCTGTGGCTAATGGCTCCTGTATTGCACAGGAAGTTCTGTCATTGCAGGAAGTTGTGTTGGGCAGTACTCAGCTAGGGTATGGAACCCCAACTCAGAATGCAATGTTTTCCTTTTGAGAAACTTCAGATTCTGAAAAAACATCAGACACCGCAGCCAGGAACCATAAAGGCTGGACTTAGATGTATGCTCTCTAGGTCAAGATTATGTCCTTCCTATGACATGTTCTCCTTGGAGGTCTTCCTCAGATTTTCCTGATACACGGAGGTGACACTGGGGAAAAGGCCCATCTGAGAGTGAACGCTACCAAAGGGAAAAGGCGAGTCTGGGTTTTCCGGGGTCTGTCCTTCAGATCTGTCCTCCTAAGTCTCAAATTCCCGGTGCTCCTCCCAGCCAGGCTGCCATGATGCTGCCACAGATGTAACAAGAGCAGCCACCTGGGTACCAGTAACAAGAGGGTCTTGCCTCTCCTCTTCCCAAGCTGATAGCCTACAGTGTGGTCTGAGTAGACGGGATGAATAGCCCATCTGAGGTATATTGTTTTCAATCCACACAAAGCTCTCTGATCTGAACCTGGCCATGCTGACTCCTCCCTGTGTCTGTTGGCCAAAGGGGCTTTGGGCCACGTGGGAGGCCTTAACACTTCCCACGGGGTCAAATTATTCAATCTGGCCCTTCTTATCTTTGCACATGAGTAAACTGGGGCCCAAGAAAGGGAATAAAGCAAATATGTAAAGAAAAGAAAACAATATATTTGTGACTAAACATCAAATCTGTGTCTGTGGTTTCAGGCAGCCAGATCCAAGAGGGAAACAAAATGGGCTGTATAGACATCATTTAAAAAAAATTAAAAACACCTAATTGTTCTTCAAGTGTCTATCCTTCTAGTGCTAACCCCACAGTCACTACTTCATTTCATCTCCCTTCATAGCAAATGCCATTGTTTTTAAAAAATAAAGTTTCCTGATTATAAAACTGATTATAAAATCCTGATTATAGAGGTTCTCCTATAACTTTTGATATTTTTATAATGTTCTTTCCCACCTTTCTGTTTGTATATAAATAATATATTACACATAAAAAATTTTTTAAAAACATATTTTTATTGATTTCAGAGAGGAAGGAAGAGTGAAAGAGAGAGAAACATCGAGGCCGAGAGAGAATCATTGATTGGCTGCCTTCTGCATGCTCTCTACTAGGGATTGAGCCAGCAACCCAGACATGTGCCCTTGACCAGAATCGAACCTGGGACCCTTCAATATTCAGGCCAATGCTCTATCCACTGAGGCAAACCAGCTAGTGCACACATAACAAATTTATAAATCATATTTTTATAGCCTGTTATTTTTTACTTGGCTCATTATGAATATTATCCCATGCCATGAAAAAATTCTTTCAAAATATCATGTTTATTGGCTGGAACAATATCCCATCATGAAGTCATACCATAACTTATTTAATAATTTCCCTATTGCTTATATTGTTGGCAACATTTCTCTATTAGAGATAAAGTTGCAATTATCATCCTGTGCCTAAATCTTTGTCAGTATCTCTAATTACTATTTCCTTTGGGTAGATCTCCAGACATGAGAAATCTAGGTCAAAGCTCAGCAATATTTGAAAGCTTTTGATTCACACACAGGCAAAACTTCTCAAAAGAACTGTCTATATTCATGCTTCTATTGCTTCCACTTAAGTGGTTTTAATAGAAAATGCTCAATAGGCGACTGTGGTTTATCTTAGTGCAGACTTCTCTCAGCTCTGACCATACTTAAGGGTGTGAGCTACTCATCAAACCATAGGTCACTTTTATAAGAATAAGCTCTGATGAGGAGAAAAATTCAAGGTAAGCTCTAAGATTAGGAAAAGAATTCAAATATATTTCGTAACAGTGTGTTGTTTGTATGTGAGGGTACTCTACCATGTCAGGAGATGAATAAAGATGACTTGGAGAAATTAAATGACTAAAGCAGAAGAGTCAGATCCTCATAAGTTCAAGTTTCTGCATAGCAAGAGATGGGAGGGAATGGAATGGTGAAGCTCAAACTTATTTTTTATTATGACCCATTATTAAGAAATCATTCCATGGTGTAATCTATGGCCCATGCACACACACACATCCTAATCCCCACACAAATGTGCAACTGAAGGACTTGTGTGCATGCATATAAGCATAATTAATGGACATGAGACACTGGGAGATAGGGGAGGAGGGGGAAGGTCAAGGGGGAAAAATAGAGACTTATTTAACACTCTTTGTAATACTTTAAGCAATAGAACAAAATAAAAAAAACAAAAAAACAAATGTGCATATATATCTGTAATAAAAAGTCATCAAGTAATACTCTCATCACATACAATTAACTTGGATATTTTCTGTTTTATTCAAGTGTTTCAAAAATGCTTACAAGCTCTGCTAAATTGATTTCACAGCCCATAATGGGTTCTGAGCTATAGTTTGAAAAGCACACGACTGGGTGAGGTGAGGACAGAGCAGGGAACATGTAGTTAGGTTTCAGTTAGGTCTTGTTACAGGTTGAAAGCGGAGAATGCTGGGATGGTCCAATCCAGCCAAGAAACTTCTGGGAACTTAGCAGGCTGAGAGGTTGGCTTTGTTTGTGGGAATCAAGTGAGAGTCAAGGTCTGCCCAAACCACTCTGGATACCTAATATGTACCCAGACTGACTTGCCTTGAAAATGCTGCAGGATTGACCCTGGCTGGGAAGCTCAGCTAGTTAGGGCATCGTCCCCATACACCAAGGTTGCGGGTTCAGTCTCCAGCCAGGGCACATACAAGAAGCCAACCAATGAATGCATAAGTAAGTGGAACATCAAATTGATGTTTCTCTCGCTCTCTCTTTCTAAAAAATCAATTAAAAAAAAAAGAGAGAAAGTGCTGCAGAATTTTAACGAAACCTCCAAGACAGAAAGCACTGAAAGAGTCACAGGGAAAGGGGGGTATTGGTAGCCGGTATCACCAAATGATGTTAGGGACAAGGGATTGTGGGAAATGCTGCCTTGCTGCATGGTTACAATTTTTGCAGACCTTTCAGAGAAAGTAATTTACACAGTAGGGACTCAACTCTTCCCTGTTTAAAATGATGAAGGGGTTTCCCATGACACTTGGAATTAATGCGGAAATTCTTGCTATGGGCCACAAAGCCCTGGCTCTCTCTCTGGCCCATCTCTTCCGCCCACCCTGCCCTCCAGCCTGTGACATTTTCAAAAGCTCCCACCTTCTCCTTGGGATTTTCTCATGCTGTTCATTCTACTCCAACCACTCTTCTGCTGTTCCACAGACGGCTTAATTTTTTGCTTCCCCACGAAGCCCCCCACGCCCCAGATGAGATTAGGTCTGTCAGCAAGACCTTTCATACAAGGAAAATCAATGATTTCTGTAAGCATGTGCAGCCATGAACTGCTTTAGTGACAGAAATATGTTCTGAGAAATGAATGAATTGTTAGGTGACTCTGTTGTGTGAATATCACAGAGTGCATGTACAGAAACCTGTATGGTCTAGCCTACCACACACTTGGTTATATGTATTGCAGCCTATTGCTCTTGTACAGCATGCTACTGTACAAAACAATTAAACTGAGTGCAAGAGAAACTGATGCCATCAAGAGACGCAGTAAACATGAGATGTAGAGGTTGCTGCGGGTGTAACACGCACACTGTTTTACAGCAAACTTGTTTTTCGTAAGAGTGCTCTCTAAAACAATGATAAGAGGTCTAGTACAGTACGTACATAAATCTGTAATATAGTTGTTTATTATCATGATCAAGTATTATGTACTATACATAAGCTTATGTGCTATACTGTTATATGATTGGCAGCACAGTAGGCTTGTTCAAACCAGAATCACCACAAACCTTATGATGGCTATGACATCACTAGGTGGTAGGAATTTTTAAAAAAACTATTTTTATTTATTTCACAGAGGACGGGAGAGGGAGAGAGAGAGAGAGAAACATCAATGATGAGAGAGAATCATTGATCGGCTGTCTCCTGCATGCTCCTACTAAGGATTGAGCACGAGAGCTGGGTATGTGCCCTGACTGGGAATTGAACCTTGACCTCCTGGTTCATAGGTTAACTGATCAACCACTGAACCACACCAGCCAGTCTAGTCTTAGTATTTTTTTTAAATGAAAAAAAAAAAAAAAACCCAAAACCTTAGAGTCCTAACATTTTCACTTATACAATTATAGCATCTTTAAGGATTTTTTTTTTGGTATCTCCATCTTGAAGTTTTGTCTCTCCTATTTCATTTTCATGTCTTATTGCTTTATTTTAGCCTCTAAAAGAATGTTAGTAATAGTGATGATAGCAAGCATCTCTGTCTTGTTTCTCGGTTTGGTGGAAATAGCTTTACTACGTTCCCATTCTGTATGCTGTTTGCCATGCTGTTTTAAGTAGCTAGCATTTATTGTTCTCTGGGGAGCCAGAAAGGTTGAATAAAAACCAGAAGTGTCCTGGGAGCCAAATTCAAACAATATTTCAAGAAGACAAGAGTGACTAACTATGTCAAATGCTGGGTAGATCAAGTTAAATAAAGCGTGGGAGTTGGTCATTAGATTTAAGGACATGGAGGCCACTCATGACCTTAACAAGAGCAGTTTCCATGGAGAGAAGACTAGAATAGAAAGTGGGTTAAAGAGAGAATGGAGGGGAGGAATCGGAGACAGTGAGAAGAGGAGCGTTTTGTTTTGCAGGTTTGTAGTTAGGAGAGAAGCTGGAGAGGAAAGAAGTCAAAAGAGCTTCTGTTTTTTGTTTTGTTTGTTTGTTAAAGATGAAAGTCATTAAATCATATTTGCAAGTTGCTGCTTATGACCCAGTAATAAGGGGAAAGTGATGAGCAAAGAGAAAGGAGGGCATTTAGAGAGCGAGACCCTTGAAGAAGTGATGGGGCATAGGATCTTGCACACAAGTGCAGTGAATCTCCCATATGAGGGGGAAGGCAGGATATGATAAATGGGGCGGACTTTGGTAAGCAGGTCATTGTCAATTACCGCCCCCTTTTCTCAGTGTAGTTAAAGATTTCCTAGGTGATTCCAGTGAATGTGTAGGTTTGGAGTCACTGGCCCATAGTTAAAACCAAGAAACTCAGAGAGCCTATTGCTTCCTTCCAAATCTATGCCTGTGTCTTAGATCTCATCTCCCTGCTATCAAGAAAAGGCATTCCCAGAGCCACCTGGGGTGAAAGTGAAAAGGGAGTTACCTCTCATTTCTTAAGTGTCAGGCTGTGAGAACACCCTCAGGCCTGTCTTATCTTCCTAGACAGACAGACTGCACATATGAAGAGAGAGAAAAGAAAGAAAAAGGGTGGTAAAATTAGACAGATAGATAGATAGACAATAAGGTATTAAGGAAGAGAGAGAGAGAGAGAGAGAGAGAGAGAGAGAGAAAGGGAGAGAGAGAGAAAGGGGGAGAGAGTGAGCGAGCGAGCTCTTCCCAAACAGAACAACCCAAGAGAGGGAGGAGAACACCTGGGTTATTTATATGCCCCTGCTGTGGTGACTTCACCGTCTAGAAGCCAGTTGGTCCCTTAAATATGACCAGTCCTTACCACTAGGAGAGAGCCCATATGCAAAGTCATTGACCCTGATGTCAAGTTGCCTTGGAGTAGAAGAGGTGGGTGGGCAAAGTAATAAATCTAAATTGCCTTCACTCTTCTACCTGGACGCACGTCAAAAATGGGTGTCTTAAAAGGTGAATTTGGCCAGCACAGTTGTCTTAGTCTGTTCAGGCTGCTACTGTAGACTGGGTGGCTTAAGCAAACCTTTATCTGTCACAGTTCTGGGAACTAGGAAGTCCAAGATCAAGGTACTGGGAGATTTGATGTGCGTTGAAAGCTGGCTTCCTGGTTCTTAGACCACTGTCTTCAAGGGTGCACTGTTCTAAGGTATTAATTCTCTTCTTGAGGGCACCACCTAATGATGTCATCACCTCCCGAAGGCGCTCCCTCCAAGTACCCTCACACTGGGAATTAGGTTTCAACATGATTTTTTGGGAGACATAAATATGTCAATTAAAAAGAATAATCAATTAAAAAATTTTTAAGAGAGAAATAGGAGGTGAGAGGGATAGAAAGATAGAAACATCTGTGAGAGAGAAACATTATGGATTAGCTGCCTCCTGCATGTCCCCTACTTGGGATTGAGCCCATAACCTGGACCTGTGCCCTGATTGGGAATCAACTGGTGACCTCCTGGTTCATGGGTGGATGCTCAATCATTGAGCTACACTGGCCGGGCTCGACAACATATTAAAAAAAATTGCATATAAATACTCTAAGCAAGGCAGGCATGCTATTTTCCTGCTCAATGCAGCAACTCCCTACCCTGGGTCCTCCACAATCACCACAGATGTTGGCACAGCTGGCCTAGCCACCAAGGTGCAGGTTGTGGCAGTAGGAAAATGCTGGTACACTTCCCCCGACCCCCACCCCAACCCCCATAAAAAACAGAAGTCCTAAAATGACTTAGTGACCTTCCCGATTCTGGGCTCCATGTGGTCATTTTCTGCTGACTGACCACTACCTAGGCCAGCTGCTTCTTTAGGAATCTTCCCTTGGAATAAAAATAAGAAATAACCTATTTGTTTCCTAATAAAAACATCCACAGGAGACCCTTCCCACATGATACGTATGTGATGGAGCATGCCTGTTCATTGTCCTGGCATTGTGCTGTCATAGACTCCGATATTAAAATGCATGTTTCACACCCGCGTTCCACAGTTGAGAGGAGGCCATTCACTATGCATGAGCCATTCACTCATGCTCATCTCATGGCGAAAATTACATTTTCCCAGTTGCCAAATGGAAGAGATAAATTATCGCACGCGGAAAGTGCATTGTTCCCAAGAGCAGCTCCACGGACCCAAGATGCTGATTTAAAACACCCGGGAGGGAGACTGGAGCTTTCCTGCCGTCCTCCATCCGTGCCTCCAGGCCCTCACCCCAGGGGGCTTAATGTGGCAGGACATTTGACTTTCTGGCTTTTTGTGTGAATAAGAGGAGCACCCTTGGGATCTCTTATTCTTCCTTCCTAGAAAAGATGTTATAAAAATGAATAAATCAACACAGATCATTTCACATTGATGCATACCCACTGAATGGATAGTACTTATTTATAGTGAAAATTAAAGAAGGGAAATGTGAAAATGTTCTCTCTGGGGAAGACACATTAGAAGGTCTTAGCCATGGTTGTACACACATTTACTTTTTACCTACTCTCTCCTTATCCCTACCTATTCTCCTTAGGAAGGTCCAGATAACTCTATCTTAGCATGTAATCTTTAACCTACTACCTACATAATCCTATATAATAAAAGGCTAATATGCAAATAGACAAAATGGTGGAACAACCAAACAACTGGTCACTATGACGTGTGCTGACCACCAGGGGGCATGTGCGGAACATGGTGGACTTTGACAGCAGGCTGCAGAGTGCAGAACATGGTGGATGTCAGCCACAGTGGGATGGTGGCGCAGGTGAGCGGGGACGCCAGACCAAGGTGGGGCGCCTGTTGCTGTCATCAGAGTGAGCTCTGGTGGTTATTGAAAATTCTTTGCTCCTGCGTGCTGTGGTCCTGACCGCCGTGGTCCTGCCCAGTGCTCGCACCTGCTGCTGGCCCTGCTTGCACCTGCTATCAGTGCCAGAATAGCTGCTCACACCTGCTGCCAGCAACGGTCCCGATCGCTCAGCCCCGTCAGTGGGTGCAAGCGGAGGTTGCAAGCCCTGATCACCCCTGAGGGCTTCTCCACCTCTCCCTGCTCCTGAGGGGTGACTGGGGCAGCAGCCACCACTCGCACCGGCTGCTGGCACCAGCCCCAATCACTCCACACCATCAGCAGATGCAAGAAGGGCCCATGCCATCGATGTGTGGGAGTGGGGCTGTGGCAGGAGGGTCTGGGTGGGGGCACGGAGGATGGGCGGAGACCTGCCTTGTGCCCACAGTTCCTTTCAAGGTGCATGACTTCATGCACTGGGCCCTGAGTAGGATTTATAACCTAACACCTACATAATAGTCACAGCTAACATTTATTGCCCTGCAGTTGGCCATCATTGTCCTACCCATTTGATGCACATGATCCCACAATTTAAAACGTTTATGATTTTGCCCACGTTATAGTTAGCACAGGAATAGGATTCACAGGTTAATTTTTCCCCATAGTTATTGAGCACCCAGAATGCACTGATTAACGTGGGCTCTGGAAGGTGGCAGTGTTGGCAGCGGGGAATGAAGCAGAAAAAGCAACACAGTACCGAGCAGAAGGGTCAAAGTGGGGTTCTCTCTCAGAATGTTCTGGGAGTGGGAGAAAGCAGGGCTCATGGGCAGCTAAACCCAGTAGTGATCTCATTATAGAATATTTAGGTTATTGCCTTTTTTCTCTGCCTAGAAAAGCGGCTCCTCCACCATCCCACTGGCGTGCACGCACCTAATCAGTGTGGACCATTTTGGCTCTGTAGAAGGCACCCCCCAAACACCAGGTGTCACCCCTCTGAGGGGCTTCTGCTTTCCTTTAGGCTTCCAGAGTGTTGGTTCCTTCTGCTAGTTCCATCCCAGCCGTGCAAATAGGCAGATGCACGTGGTATTTTTCTTTCATTGACTGGCTTATTTCACTTAGCATAATGCTCTCCAGCTCCATCCATGCTGTTGCAAATGGTAAGAGTTCCTTCTTTTTTACAGCAGCATGGTATTCCATTGTGTAGATGTACCACCATTTTCTAATCCATTCATCTGCTGATGGGCACTTAGGCTGCTATGAACATAGGGGTACATATATCCTTTCTGATTAGTGTTTCTGGTTTCTTGGGATATATTCCCAGAAGTGGGATCACAGGGTCAAATGGGAGTTCCATTCCTAATTTCTTGAGGAAATTCCATACTGTCCTCATAGTGGCTGCACCAGTCTGCATTTCTACCAGCAGTGCAGAAGGGTTCCTTCTCCGCATCCTCTCCAGCACTTGTCGTTCATTGATTTGTTGATGATAGCCATTCTGACAGGTGTGAGATGGTAGCTCATTGTTGTTTTGATTTGCATCTCTCGGATGAGTAGTGACTTTGAGCATGTTTTCATATGTCTCTTGGCTTTCTGAATGTCCTCTTTTGAAAAGTGTCTATTTAGGTCCTTTGCCCATTTTTTGATTGAGTTGTTTATCTTCCTTTTGTTAAGTTGTATGAGTTCCCTATAAATGTTGGAGATTAAACCTTTATCGGTGATAACATTGGCAAATATGTTCTTCCATGCAGTGGGTTTTCTTGTTGTTTTGTTGATGGTTTCTTTTGCTGTGAAAAAGCTTTTTATAATGAAGACCATTATAAATTGATGAACATAAACAGATACAGAGGCAGAACAGCATTGAACAGACTGTCAAACTATAGCTGGAAGGCTCTGGAGCGTTGGGGGGGAGTTAATCGATCAACTGAAGGACTTGTATGCATGCATATAAGCATAATCAATGGACACAAGACACTGGGGGGTAGGGGAGGAGGGGGGAAGGTCAAGGGGAAAAATGGAGACTTATTTAACACTTTTTGTAATACTTTAAGTAATAAAACAAAATTAAAAAAAAATAGGCAGATGCACAGCCTGATCTCGCGCACTCTGCACCCCCTCGACCCTCAGCCCGGTTCCCGCCTCAGGCTCACCCAGGTCTCCCCCTTACCGCCCCCCTACCCCGCCCCCGCCCGCGCCAGGCACGGGCTTGGTTCCCAACCCGCCACCTTGTCCCCACCAGCTGCTGGTCCCCGCGAGCCCCCGCCCGGCCACTGCAGCAGCGCAGTGCTGACCGCGCGAGCGCGGGGAGGCCGGGTTTCCCCGCGGCTGGGAGGACCCCGCTTCCCGGCCCCCTCGCTGCAGGGCTGAGCGGAGGGGCGCTCCCTCCTGGGGCAGGAGAGGCAGCGCGGGCCTCTGGGGCGGGGACAGAGGTCTCTGCGAGCGCGCGCCCGGCGGGGAGGCAAGGCGACGGGGTCAGGAGCTCCCGCAGAAGGCACGGCGCCCGCCCGCGCTCAGGTGAGGCTGATCCGAGGGTTTGGGGCGGGGAAGGCCCGTCCACCCGGCGAGGCCGAGCAGCCCGAGGCTGTGGGAAGGGGAAGCGGAGTGCACGGGAAAGCGGCGCCCCTCGTCCGGGCACCACCGCAGCAGGTGGGGGCCCGAGGGCCAGGGGCGGGGCCGGCTCGGGGCGGAGCCGGGCGGCAGTGATCGCGGGCGGGGCGGGCGGGGAGGGCGGGGGCTGGGGCCCGAGCGGCGCTGGAGCGGGAGCAGCGAGGGGGCTGTCCGGTGCCGGTGCCGGTGCCGGGTGCCCGGAGCTCACTGCGCGCCGGGGCTGGGACCGCAGACAAAGGCGCCGCTCGCTGGCCGCCGCGCTCCAGGCTCCGCGGGGTAAGTGGCTCCCTCCCTCCGCTCCCTTCCGCCCCGGTGCCTCCTCTGGAGTTCCACCGGCTCCGGAGAAGCCCGGGGAAGCGGGCAGCGAGACCTTCCCGCTGACCGCGACCCCCGCCTCTCCCTGAAAGCACCCCGACAGCCCCAGCGAAGAGCAGGCAGCGCCGAGCGCAGGATTCCGATTCCCGAGTGGTGCGTGCCCCGCGGGGCCGCGAGTCGGCCCGGTGCGGTCCGCGGTCGGTGGTTTGGATGCGAAGGTGGCCGCTGGGGTCCTGGGGCGACAGCTGAGTGGAGGAGAAGGTGGGGACGAGATGCCACGAGGGGACCCCATCCTGGGCGCGTCTGGGGGCCGCCGCGGGGCAGTTCGCCCTGCGAGTTCGGGTTTGGGTCTCGGTTGTGGGGTCCGCTCTCCCCCGCCTCCTCTCCAACCTCCTCCAGTCGTGAAAGGGTTAATGCAGCGCCTCCCAAACCCCGTCTGAGGGACTCCCCAACTCTGCCCCTCGGGGGCCCAGGGTGGGGCCGCGGGGGGTGGGGGGGAGGAGGGAGCCCGCCGCTGTCCCGCGCTGGGCCATGCGGAGCCGAGCCCGCGGGGAGGGCGCCCGCAGAGGACGGGGCTGCACATCCCGGCGGGGTCCCGGCGGCTTCCCGGCCTCTGCCCTCTGCTCTCCAGCGGAAAAGCCTTCGGAAGCCCCTCGGGCTTTGGCTTTTGTTCTGCCCGAAACTCTCCGGCATCCCGGGAGAAGCCAGGGTGGGGGCTGCCCCAGGGGAGCCGTGGCGGGAGCCCCAGGGGCGGCCCGAAGTGACGATGGGAGGCAGTGACCGTGTCCCTCCCGGGTGGGGAATGGATCCCCATAGGAAATCGCTGCGGGGCTCGGACAGGGGGTGCGTGGCTCGCGGGGAGCGGGGTGTCCCTGCGGCGCCCTGTCACGCGCCTCTCAAGGACTCTGGAAAGCGCCAGCTCCGGGCGGGCGCGCATTGCCATCCTGAATGCCCGGGGTGTGCTTACTGTCACCTCCGCTCTGCTCTCTAAGGAGCGAGCGTCTGCTATGGCAGCAGCCTCACGGGCATCTTTAATTTAAAAGATGTTGATGGAGCACCTACTATGTGCGAAGTAGATGTGTTACAAACTTCTCAATTTAAAAGATATTTCGAGTACTTACAATGTTCAGGGTAGCTTTGCTATAACCTTAGGTTAATAGATGTTTAGTGAGCACCTACTGAGCACAGGCTTTGGTTTGTTTTGTTTTCTGAAGGGCTGCCCAGTGTACTTGGGGAGCAGGGGGGAGATTTGGAGACAAGAGTGAGAGAATAGGCTTCTGGCCCTAGGGTCTTCAGTTTCTTTAGTGGTTGCGTGTTAACCTTTTGGGCTGCTTATGTGGTGTAGGAAGAGCTTCTGTGTAGCTGGAGTGTGTCAGAGGGAGCAGGGCAGAATAAGGAAAGGCCTACTCTTTCCAATTCAGTTTCCTTCCATTGAAAAAAAAATAAAGAAGGCAGATCTTTTGTGCAAAGCACCGTGCTAGTATCACAGGGAATCAAGGTTAATAAGGCAAAGCTCTGCCACTCAAAGGGATGGAGCATCTGGGTGGGGGGGGGTGGAGAGGGGACAGAAAGGCACAGGACAATCAGGAGGGGGAGAGGAAAGAGCCCCAGCTGCAAACTCGTGGCAGCAGTTGGGGTAAAAGTATTTTAAAAATCTCGTTGACATGACTGGGGGCCTAGAGGCAAATGAAGTGGTCTGAGGGTTCTTCCTGCTTAGAAATTTGATGACTCTATTACTCCAATAATCTTGTGATGTTGAAATCTGGAATATCCAGATTGGCAAGAGGACTGTGGTTCCTTAGTCTATTGGCAAATACTAGAGTATTTATAATGTTACTAGAGGTCCAGTGCATGAAACTTATGCTCTGGGGGAGGGGGGGATGGTGGAGGAGGGTCCCTCAGCCAAGCCTGCGCCCTCTTGTAGTCTGGGACCCCTCGTGGGATGTCTACCTGTTGGCTTAGGCCTGATGCTCCTGGGCCTAAGAGGCAATCAGACATCTCTCCCGCAGTCCGGGACTCTCACAGTCTGGGACCCCTTGCTCCTTACCGCCCACCTGCCACCAACACTGCGCTTGCCAACCATGAGCTGGACTTCTGGCTGAGTGGTGCTCCCCCTGTGGGCGCGCACTGACCACCAGGGGGAAGCTCCTGCATTGACTGACTGCCCCCTAGTGGTCAGTGCACGTCATGGCGACCGGTTGTTCCACTAGTCGTTCCATCAGTTATTCTGCTGTTCAGTTGATTTGCATATTAGGGTTTTATGATATAGGACATATAGGCTGTTATCAGGGGCATATAGTCTAAGACATGGTCTTTGTCCTAAAGAATCTAACAGGCTTCTTGAGGTAAACATATAACATGCCTGCACAGCTTACATGAAAAATCTGGGGCAGCTGAGCCAGTGCGGCTCAGTAGTTGAACCAGGAGGTCAAGGGTCAATTCCCCATCTGGGCACATGCCTGGGTTGCCCAGTAGGGGGCATGCAGGAGGCAACTGATCAATAATTCTCTCTCATCATTGATGTTTCTATCTCTCTCTCCCTTCCTCTCTGAAATCAATAAAAATATTTTTAAAAAATCAGGGGCAAATTCCTATTAGAATTTAATGTCAGAAAAAAATTTCTGTCCTCATGGAATTGTGGCTTTCCTTTGATCAGAGATCGAGAACATTCTATACGTCTAGCATTTACCTTTTTCCCTTGGCCTCCAACAATTCCTGGTAAATGCTTTATCCTAGCTTCTTGGTACCATGATCTTTTTCTTCCAAAATTATTTCTGATCTCCCATTTAAATTCTTTTAAAACTACCTATTATTTTTTTGTTATGAACTTAAAAACCAACCCCCTCCCCACATCTTTTCTGGCATTTGCCCTCTTATGAAAGATACATTCGAAATAAGGCAGACGCTAGATGAATGACTTGGAGGCCCTTTACTTATAAAAAGAAGGAGAAAAAAATAACAGAGGCCAAAACCAGGCATGTGGAGAGAAAACATGAACTAGTCTTACAAGATGGACTGGGATTCAGCTCCCCTCCCATGGAGGGAATGGCGTAAGCAGAGGTGAAGGAGGGAACTGGCCACCTTCAGAGCACTTCATCTGGGACAGTTGCCATTCATTCAACAAAGAGGCCCTGCCTGAGCATTCTACTGTGTCCATGACTTTTTTAGGTGTCAGGTGGGGCTTCATCCAGCACAGTTTGGGGTTCACTGTGATCCCCACAGTTGGCAAGGACCCTCATCTCCTGTTCCAGCTGCAATGGTAGAACTGCATCCCTACCATTCTTTCGAGCATCCTTGGGCTGTTTGTGTTTTCACCTGAGCAGAACTCGATTTTAACTTCCTTGAAGGACAAGAATGTGATGCCCCCGCCTCTCCCTTCCCCTCCCCCATCCTTCCTTGTCTGCAGGCTCAGGTGTAGTCTGTGGAGTAGGTGGTATTTGTTTCAGAACCCTGCATGGACCATTTCTTCACCCTTTCCCAGCTCATTGCGGCCCGTCCTCTCTTCCTCTCCACCCCTGCAGCTGTTCAGAGCCATTCACTATGGAAAACTCAGGGGGGAAAACAGTCTGTTATCGGTCGCTTTTTCTTGAATATGAATGTAGGTCACTGTTGTCTTTTCGTGGGCGGGGGGGAGGGGGTTGGGTTGGGGTGAGGGATGTCTTTGCACTTTAGGCCTCATTATGGAATGAAAGGCTTCGTTCACCAGGAGAGGATTTTAAGCATGGCAAGTGGGTGTAGGAGGTGATTGGGAGGCAAAGTGCCTTTCCTGGTGCTCCTGAAATTATGCTGCCACCTCCTCACGTAGCCACTCTTGGCAAGGTCCATGCAGTCCCGTGACCCACAAAAGTGTGGAGCTGGCATTGCTTTTGAACATGATGGAGGGTTGATGTGAGACAGTAGCTCTGCACGAGCCAGCTGTTAACTTGAACTTCTGCTCTTTAATCGTTTTCCAGCCAGAATTCGAGCAGCTTTCCCTACATGTGCCATTACTTTAAGGCAGGTATTCTCAACATGGGCTCTGTGGATGCTGTGCGCTGGATAATGCTTTGCCACGGGGAGCTGTCCTGTGCATTGTAGAATGCTCTGCAGCATCCCCAACCTCTACCCACTACAGGCCAGGAGCACCCCCATGTCCCCTCTCTGAGTTGTGTCAACTCAAACTGTGTCCAGTTATTGTCCCCCGGGGAGCAAAATCACTGCTGATCAAGAACCGCTGTTCTCAGGGGTGCTGTCATGATGCCTTATGCTATATAACTACTCCCAGATTTCTGGGAGAGGTCTTATTTAATGTAACTTGGTTCTTTGTATTAAAGTTGACTTAGCAAATGTGTAGTTAATATTGTAGAACTTTCCATATGAATAATTTCCCAAACGAAAATAAACATCTTTTTTTTTTGGCCACATGTTCTAATCTGGTCATCATATTAAGTCAATCTATTGAGGCAAAAAAAAAAATCTCAAATTTTATCCTTAGCATGTGGCTGATTTATATACCAGAGGTGCCCACAGGGTCACCTCTGCCCACTGTGTAAGCAGTAGGAGTGAGGGAAGTAGCAGGGGAAGGTCCAGGGCTGGCAGGATGCTGTGTAATTAGAGGGATCCTCTTTAAGGAAAGGACAAAATGACCAGGTGAGCAGGTTACTGGGGCTCCTCCCAGGCCCAGAAGAGTCCTGTGCAAGAGAGAGTCTCTGAGCTGTCGGTTTTTCTTAGCTTCCACTACAGCTACCCCTCGAAAAGGACTGGAGGTTGTGGGACAGGTGTGGCTGCAGGAATAGTAAAGTAGGAAGAAGAAAGTACGGACGTTCTTCTAGCTAAGAGAAGCTTCCCAAAGATTTGATTTAACTAGAAAACATGGATCACAATAGATTAGTTAAATATGGGGTAACCTGTACTTCTGTGAATATCTGCTCTCAAAAGTAGGAATTGCTGAATCTTCAGCAGCTCCAGGTCTGTGTCAGCATCAGCAGCATCTTTATGATGGGATGGAATGAGGAGCAGAGTCAGCTCAAGTTCTCCAAGGGCGTCCGTGAGTCCCACCAGTGGACAGAGGTACCTGAATGCATGCTGTAGGTGAGGTTGGCCTTATGCCCAAGTTATTGCTTCAGAAAGTGAATGGAACTCTTTATTCAGGTCACTATAATGGTATTTGAAAAGTTTCCAATAAGATTTCATTGATTTCAATTTCCATTTTGGAAGACTCAAGCGAGGAAGAGATTTTTTTTCCTTGCATTGAAGTGGGCCAGATAGGAAATACCTTTGGGGGTGGGAGTGGAGATGGGCAACTAATTCCAGTTCTTAAATATTTAAAATAATAAAACTTAAAAAAAAAAATCCACCCGGTTTGTCAGACTTTTAGTTCATTCACAGTCTTTTCCCTTAACCTAAACTGGCCTGTCTTCAACGGAGAGAAAGTCTATGATGATTGCTTTGTTTCTAAACGTGCCTGGCTGTGCAGGAGGCTGCTCCGTCACTATGGCAATGTGTAGATTGAACAAAATGAAAAGACTCTCTGCAAGAAGATTTGCTGGAGGCAGGATTTTTTTTAAAGCTAGTTTTCTTTTTTTTTAAATGTATATGTATTTTTATTGATTTCAGAGAGGAAGGGAGGAGGGAGATATAGAAATATCAATGATGAGAGAGAATCTTGACTGGCTGCCTCCTGCACGCCCCACACTGGGGGGACCGAGCCTGCAACCCAGGCATGTGCCTGACCGGGAATCGAATCGTCACCTCCTGGTTCACAGGTCCACACTCAGCCACTGAGCCACGCCGGCTGGGCTCTGTTTAAGAGTTTTTCTTTTTTTAAAAAATGATCTGCTTGTAGAAAACCCATTAAAAACAAACAATAAGCCTTTGCTCTCGTGGCTATTTTATGAAGAGTTCCAGAATCCCAACATTTCAAGTCCTATGCTTTAGGGTGACCTGTTTGTTCGTAGTCGTGGCGCTGCCATTCAGTTCCCAGCTTAAGATGGATGGATAGGAACGCTGGCCCTTGGTATCAGCCAACATACAGGGAGCACTTATGCAGTGCTTCACAGCTTGGGAAGTGGTGCTGTTTTACTGTTTCCATTTACATATGAGGACAGCGATGCACGGAAAGATAAAATCACCAGAGTCACATACACTTAGAAGGGTTCTGGTCACCAATTCCAAGGTGATTCTTGGATACCAGCTGCATGTCCTGTGATTCAACTCAGTTCTGGTTCTATTTTCCCAGAGAGAACATCAGTTTCCATAGGTAAAGGGCTCAGTTCCACAAGACGGCAGGCCCTCTGCTTCAGATTCCCATCCCAAGCCCATGTTGCCACCAACTGGTTATAAATCAGAGGTTCCTAAACCTCCTCTGTGGGTTCAATTCATTGGCTAGAATGGCTCACAGAACTCAAGAAACCCATTTATTCACCAAATCACTGGTTTATTACAAAGAATACTAAATGGTACACATCAATGGCCAGATGACGATAGTCCTTATCAAAGGAGCTTTTGTCCTTGTAGAGTTTGGGGCCTGGCATGTGAAAGGGTTCTGGTTCCCCAACCTGGAAGCTCCTTGAACCCCCCTTTTTTGGGGGTATGTAGGTAGGCTTCATTACATAGGCATGATTAATTAACTCATTGGCCATTGGTGATTGAGTTTAACCTCTAGCCCCTCTCCCCTCCTTGGAAGTCAGGAGGTGGGACTGAAAGTTCTAACCCTCTATTCATATTTGCTTATTGATTTGAGAGGGAGAAGAAGGGGGGAGGGAGGGAAAGGGAGAGGAAGAGGGGAGAGAGAGAGAGAGAGAGAGAGAGAGAGAGAGAGAGAGAGAGAGAGAAACATCATTTCAAAAAAGAACATTGATTGGTTGTCGTACCTGGTCCAATGGGGGATTGAACCCACAACATAGATATACCCTGACCGGGAATCAGAACTACAACCTTTCGGTATACTGGACAATGCTGTAACCAACTGAGCCACACCAGCCAGGGCCGTCCAACTTATTTTAATTTTACAATATTGCATACATAGAAAAGACTCTACCACTTTGTACACCTATTGCTAGAAATAGAAATCCTCCAGTTAGGTTCTAATAACTGTCCTTAAAGGCACAAACCTGTCCCTCCACTTCCAAGTGACAAAGAGCCCGTTAGGGCATTCAGAGTAAGGAGAGAGGCAATCATTTTACACTGTGAGTGAGACCATGTCTGGTCAATAGTTCAGGGCATGTTGGGACCTAAATAACTTCATTTTTTCCCTATACTTTACCATTTTCTTGAGCTGAATGGAGACTAAAGACAAATAAAAAACATAGATTGTTATTTTGTGGGGTCTCTGAATGAAGGGGGACGGGGAGCATGAGTCCAACATGAAAATGCTCTTAATTTATTAAAGTATTTTAGTTAAAAGGCTTAAGTCTTGTTTCCAAATTTTTGTTCATGCTTTCATGCTTCAAAAGTTATTGAATTTGTAAATCCTGAGGACCCCCTCTTTTTATGAGCAGTCTTTGAAAGTGAACCGGAAATGCATTTATGCAATAAGAGGCAGTAAAAATCCTTTGACTTCTTTCTTCACTTTATTCAGAAGCAGATCCGTAGGACCAAAGGTTTCTCTTATTTAATCATCACACAATACAGTGTTTTGCTCTACACTCCTGAATGCAGGATTTGGTTTTCACAATATATTAAATAACCTCTTATTTTCCGTTCCACCTTCCTTTTGGTAAGAAATAATAAGAGCATTATTATTTAATTATCACCATGAGAAGAAATGTCAGATTTCAGTAATCTGAAACTATGTCACCTTAAGCTGAGATTATTTGAAATAAGATCTTTCCTCTCCAGTAATGGATACCTAGAAAAGAAGGTGTATAGCTGTAGACACAGGAGCACATATGCACATACAGTTATCATTATGGGGTAATCATAAGCTTTTTTTTCCCCCTGTAAGGACACAAGATATTGTTAATAGTGGTAAAGGCAGAAGAAGCAAGTTATTGGGGTGAGGGAAAGGATTTTTAT
This sequence comes from Murina feae, assembly GCA_004026665.1. Lineage (NCBI taxonomy): Eukaryota > Metazoa > Chordata > Mammalia > Chiroptera > Vespertilionidae > Murina > Murina feae. The sequence goes on from PVJC01017755.1 coordinate 25,844, forward strand.
TTTATACCTTGGTATATTATTTCATTTTAAAAATAAGCACATATTTTTATTTAATAAGTAAAAATATTAAAGGAGATCCCCAGGACATCCTTTATTAATTTTAAGGGGGAAAATTAAGAAGGTAGGAAAAAAAGAGAAAAGAATACGTGAGATCCTGCATCTCTAAACTTAACCTCTGGATGCCTTCCTCAGTGGAAATTCTGGTTTTTATAAATCATCAGATCAAAATCTTCAGGAACACATGTTTAGCATACGTTGTGTATATCCCCCAGGGTTTTATGGAACTCATGTCATGCAGCAGGCCAGTGTCTTCTTTGAGCCGCCCAGTGGCACTGTCCAGTATGTTGGGTCAGTATTAGATGATTCCCATTTTACGGGTGGGGGTGGGATACTTAAGCTTGAAGAAGATGAGTGGCTTGTCCAAGATGACATAGTCACGACCTGGGATGTTCAGAACTAGAATCCGAGTTTGATTCCAAGTTTGCTTTTTTTAATCCTGATGGAGAGAAATGTACTATTCATCCTGGATGCTTTTTTTTTTCAATACTCCAAGCTGCCTCCTCTCCGGTTTCATGCCATAGCATCTACTTCATTGTCTCTTAGATCATGGTTAGCTATGTAATTGTTTCCCTCATTAATTTTATCAGCATTGGCGCTCTCTCTCTCTCTCTCTCTCTCTCTCTCTCTCTCTCTCTCTCTCTCCTCATTGTGTCTAGTACATCATGGTGCATGTATTAGTTACTTCATCTTTGTTTTATGAAACTGGAGACTCAAGATACTTTCTCCCAAATAATTATCCATTTTTAAGAAAACAAACTAATAAACTTAGCCATTTCCACAAGATGAATGTCATTGCCCCAAAGAGAATTAGAACCACATGATGTCTGAGCTGAAAGAAAACCATCTTTGTGAGTATTTATTCTCTTGGTTTATAAACGAGGAACCCAAAGATCAAATAACTTGCTTAAGATCACACAGGCAATTAGAGTTGGTGCACAGTTTTCTTAACTTCCAGCCCTGCCCTCCTCCTGCTGCAATAATCATTACAGAGAACAATTCTCTTGGTCATCAAACTTATTCAGGGGTACTCAAACTTTTTAAACAGGGGGTCAGTTCACTGTCTCTCAGACCATTGGAGGGCCAGACTATAGTTTAAAAAAAACACACTATGAACAAATTCCTATGCACACTGCACATATTTTATTTTAAGCAGGATAGGCAGCAGCGGCAAAAACACCCGGTGGGCCGGATAAATGTCCTCGGCAGGCCGCATGTGGCCTGTGGGCCGTAGTCTGAGGATGCCTGTATGAACGGCCAATGCTGGCAGAAAGTAGGTCACACAGAATTAAAACTCCAGTGGTAAGAGAAGAAGAGGTATTGAGCTTATTTCTCCAAGTTTTAATGAATGATTTTTTAGGTAGTACTTCTTTTTAAAGCAAACTTGCTGTATAAATGTCAGCATTTCTACAAAAGGATTGACAGTAGGAATCTTTTTGCTGCCAAGGGCCATTTGGGTACTTATAATGTCATTCGTGGGCCATCCAGAATTATCACCTTAAAAATTAGCCTGCTATATTTAGCCACACATTTCATTAACTCACTCCTAATGTCTTGACGGGGTCTGCAGGCTGGATAGTTCCCCATGCCTGCTTTAGATGAGAAATATTTCAACCATGTACTTTTGTTATGGAGTAAAATTATTTTCACTTGTTGGGCAAGTCAAGGTGCATAGCATCAAAGTTGTGAAATGAGAAATTAGAGACTCTGCCAAGAAAAGCCAGGGGAAGTTTGTCAGAATTTGTGGGGAGGAGCTAATTCTTCCTCTGTTAAGAGCAAGCAGCAGTGAGGATTAAAAATGGCGGCAGAGTAGGAGGATGCTGTGTGGTCATGCTCCCAGGAACAAGCTGGAAATACAACTGAAATATGGAAAGGCTTCCTGAATAATCAATGGAAAACTCACAGGAGAGAATCCTGATACCGAAGGACCGAAGGTGGAGCCAGCATAGAGACTGATCCTTTGAGAGAGACTGTTATCGGAAGCATATACATCCGGGGACCCTGCAAACATGGCAGCCAGGGACCAGCTACGAATCCAGCAACACCAGACCCCCAAGCAGCATGAATACATGGACTCACACGAGCCCTGCGCCTCCTCACGAAAAGGAGAGAGAGAACTACATAACCAGACACCCAGAGAAGAGAGATCATGGGGAGACAAAGAAACAGCTTGCATATGAAAGAAAAACAGGCATCACCAGAAAAAGAAGTAAACGAAATGGAGGCAAGCAACCTGTCAGAGAAGGAAGTCAGAGAAATGGTCATAAGGTGGATGAAAAGAATGAAAGACAAATTTGACAATATGTGTAAGAACCAAGAAGAAATGAAAAATGACATAACTGCTATAAAGAACTCAATAGAAAGCATCAACAGTAGACTAGAAGAAGCAGGGGATTGCATCAGTGAGTTAGAAGACAAGGTAGGAAAATATACCCAAGCAGAGCAGCTTCTAGAAAAAAATTAAAAAGCAGGAGGAGAGCCTAAGAGAACTTTGGGACAACACGAAAAGAAACAACATCTCTGTAATAGGGGTGCCAGAAGGAGAGGAAACTGAGCAAGGAATAGAAAGCTTGTTTGAAGAAATAATGACAGAAAACTTTCCTGATATGAGGGGGGGAAAACCTCACACAAATCCAAGAAGTTCACAGAGTCTCAAACAAACGAACCTCAAAAGACCAATGCCAAGGCACATTATAATTAAATTGGCAAACACCAACGACAAAGTAAGAATCTTAAAAGCGGCCAGAGAGAGACAGAAAATTACCTACAAAGGATCCCCCATTAGACTAGCGACAGACTTCTCAACAGAAACACATCAGGCAAGAAGGGAATGGAATGAAATATACAAAGTCATGCAAAGGAAGGGTCTGAATCCAAGAATACTGTACCCAGCAAGACTATCAATCAAAATTGAGGGTGAAATCAGGAGCTTCACAGACAAAAGAGAGAAATTAATAGTGTTTTCTCTTTGCTGGCTTCTTAAAATGGGAGCCACATCTGTCCATCTTATCCTCCTCTTCAGCAGGGAGTGGAGAATCCTCCAATTCCTGAATTCATCCATGGGCACCTGAGTGCCCCCAAACTACTTTCAGTTTTCAAACATGATGAGAAGGGACCTGAAATATAGTTTTGTCTGAAGCCGCCCAAAAAAGCAACAGAGCCGGGCTGGTGTCGCATAGTGGTTAAGCATTGACCCATGTACCAGGAGGTCATGGTTGATTCCTGGTCAGGGCACATGCCTGGATTGCAGGCTCAATCCTCAGTAGGGGGTGTGCAGGAGGCAGCCGATCAATGATTCTCTCTCATCATTGATGTTTCTATCCCTCTCTCTTCCTCTCTCTGAAATAGATTTTAAAAACACTTTTTAAAAAAGAGCAGCAGAAGAAATTTCAAAGAGGGAGACCGTTCCCAAAGTGTGGGGAAGTGGAGTCCTGGGTAGGATTCACTAAGAGAGGAGGCAGAGTGCAGTGTCCTGAAATAAGTACCTTTTGGACCTACCCCTGTTGGATTCATAGCGTCCTGGAAGGCACTGGCTCCACTGGGCATGGTGGTAAAGGACACTGATAAAAATGGCTCCAAAGTCCATTTTGGTGTAACAAGTGTGTAAGATAGGTGCCGTAGGAAGCTACAGTATGATAGTAGAAGACTCTTCTGCAGCTCGGCATTGTGCTGCACTTTCCACACCTCTCTGCCACCTGGAATCGTCTAGGGACCCTTCACAAAACACTGATGTCTGTGTCCAGCCTACTGCCCCAGAGCTGGCTGGTCTGAGAGATGTTCTGGGCTTTGGAATTTTTAGAGATGATTCTAAAGTGCAGGCAAGTTTCCAAATGAATGGTCTATGGAGTGGTTCTTTGGCTGTATTAGAATCACCTGGAGATTATATACATACTAGAGGCCTGGTACACAAAAATTTGTGCACTCAGGGGTTGGGGGTACCTCAGCCCGGCCTGTGCCCTCTCGCAATCTGGGATCTCTTGGGAGATGTCCACTTGCTGGCTTAGGCCCGCTCCCCAGGGGATCAGGCCTAAGCTGGCAGTCAGACATCCCTCTGGCAGCCTGGGGGCCCTCAGGGGATATCCACTTGCCAGCAGGGAGCAGGCCTAACCTGCAGTCAGATATTATTAGAGGCTCCCACCACCACTGCTGTACTGGCAGTCATCAGCTAGCTTATGGCTGAGTAGAGCTCCCCCTGTGGGAGTGCACTGACCACCAGGGGGCATCTCTTTCTGCATTGAGCGTCTGCCCTCTGGTGGTCAGTGTGTGTCATAGTGTGTCCCAGTGGTTCTGCTGTTAGGGTCAATTTGCACATTACCCTTTTATTACTTAGGATATCGGTATGTGTGAATAGATATGTGTATGTATATATGTATGTGCACATTCATGTGTGCATGTATACATACATGCACATGCATACACACATGCATACATATGTACACCACACACATGCACATGCATATGTACACCACATGCATGCAGTCCTAGGAACTGATCTATGTCATTTGGGATGGGGTCCAGACATCAATATTATTTAAAACCATGGGTCCCCCAAATTGGCTGCACATTGGAATCATCTGGAGAGTTCAAATAATACTGATACCTGGATCTGGTCTGGGCATCAGCATTTTTTCAAAGCTCTTTACGTGATTCTAATATGCAGCCAAGGTTGCAATCTACCGGGCAAGTGAGCAAAACCTGACTTACATTGCACATAATAGGTGCTCAATACCAATTAAGTATGAAATGAAAGATAGATGGGAGGGTTTATTAGAAATGTGAGTGGTGAAAAGCTGTGCGTTTCTGGGTCCTTGGGCACCTCTGTGGGCCTGAGCACATCATGCTGTGATTTGGGGTGGGAGGGGGTGCACATGGCCTCAGTGTAGCTCCCAGCGGGACTTTCTGTGGGCTTCACTGCCAAGATCTTCCCCATCGCTCCATTCCCCATTGTACCCACCTGTGGCAGGAGAGGCAGAGCTGCTGGTCACAGTTCTGACGTTTGCAACATAGTTTTTTGGAGAAAAGAAACCAGACACCTGCTTCTGCAAGACCCAGGGGACGGAGTTAGCCCGAGGTGAACTCTGCCCCGGGCAGCAAGCCTCTGCCAGGGTCCGTGAGAACTCCCTGGAGTGCGGAGCTTGCGTTGCCTAGCTTCCTTTGTTCCCTAGGTGATTCTTGTTGATTCCAAGGGGTACTGGGAGGGGAGCATTTCCACATCTGGCCCGTGAAGGCAGCTGCCTTCAGCCATGAAGAGGCCTGCCAGCCTGGAGAAGGGAAAACTGCCAAGTAGCTGCTTACAGAGCAGCATCTGAGCTGCTTCCAAGGGTCTCTGAAGCCTCCAGAGCGCTGGTTCTCAAACCCCAGAGTGCATCGGAACCCCCTGGAGGCGTCACACTCTGGCTTGCTGGGGCGGTGCCCTGATCTCTGGTTCAGTAATTACTGGGTGGGGCCCAAGACTTGGCACTTCTAACACCTTCCAGGCGGTGCTTGACACCGATGGGCCAGAGACTGCCCTTTGAGAACCACTGCTCCAGGAGGAAGAATGCAGATCCTACCCATGGTGTTTAGGGAAAGGACATGATCTGATTGCTGCAAATCTACCTAATGGGCACAGGCCAGGAATTGAAATCACTTCCCACCCAACTGCAACACTGATTAGTTGACATTAAAAAATGATGTCACGGCAGGTGTTGTGCAAGCTTTGTTGCTAGATGGAGGAAGGCCGTGCAGTTATTCACTGAGCAGCCACTCCGGGTGGGCGGGTGATGGCCCAGTAAAGGGACGGTCACAGTACCAGTCTCTGTGGTCTGTGGAGGGAGTGCCTAAGCCCCATGGGACACACATGGGCAGGAGGGAGGCTGGCTCTGAGGAGGCTTCTAGGGGGAGGGGATGCCTGGGCAGAATCTGAGTATGACTAGAGTGTGGCAGTTGGAGAAGGTGGGCAGTGTTCCCGGAGTGGCATGGGCAAAGGTGAGCAAGCCTGGTCTGGGAGCCACACATGGTTCATGGTGACGAGGGAAGTTTGATGGGTGAGGGAGCTTCCTGTGGACAGACAGGCAGAGTGGAATGCTGGGGAGCCGGGCTCTGGGGGACGGGCGCGGGAGGGGGGAAGCCAGGACTGATCTGTAAAGCAAGGGAAGTTGTGGAGGGGTTTTATGCAGGCAAGTTAAACAGCCGACTGGAGGGAGCGTGCTCCTGCGGGAGACACA
>PVJC01017756.1:0-32110 GCA_004026665.1 Murina feae
CACACACACACACACACACACACACACACACAAAAGGCGCCTGGCAGACTGGGGCCATCATAGGACATCCACTGAGGGGTCCCAGACTGTGAGAGGGCACAGGCTGGGCTGAGGGACTCCCTCCACCCCGAGTGCACAAATTTTTGTGCACCGGGCCCCTAGTTAGAGTATAAACCTTGCAATTTATAGTATACATTTATGAATATGTATGCATTATAGTACACGTATGTGTACGTAGTATGCATTTTATATAATCAACACTATAAATATACAATGAGTGGCCAGGTTATTATGACCACCTGACATTTGTAGGCAAATCAGCTATAATTTTACACTGAAGTTGCTAGAGGGCCAGACCCTTATAAATAGGGAAGCAGGTTGTTTACCATGACAGTAGGAGTGATTTTTTCCCTGAAGATATGGGTAAACAACATGATTTAACAGCCTTTGAACATGGGATATATTTGAATGTGAGTGGCCAGATTATTATGACCACCCATCAGTACTGTTGGGCCACCTTTTGCCTTCAATACAGTGGCGTTTCTTCTAGGCATTGACTCCACGAGATGTTGAAAGGTGATGCGAGGAATCTGACACCATGCCTGATGACTAGCACTGCCCAGTTCTGTGAGATTTGATGGTTGTGGAACCAGCTTCTTGATGGCTCTTTTAACTTTGTCCCACAAATGCTCATGTGGATTGAGATCTGGTGATTGTGGGGGCCACCTGAGCAAGGTAAAGTCTCCCCCATGTTCTCAAAACCTCTCCTGCACAACACGAGCACCGTGGCATGGCGCATCGTCTTGTTGGAAGAAGCCATCTCCATTGGGATATGCCATCAACATGATATGATGAACCTGATCAGCAGTGATACTTAGGTTGTTCCACATGAATTAAAGGTCCCAAATTATGCCAGGAAAACACGCCCCAAACCATAACACTGCCCCCACCAGCTTGAAGGGCTGTCCTCATGCATGTGGGGTGCATGCTTTCATGCTGTTTCCGCCAAATTCTCACTCTGCCATCTGCATGATGCAACTGGAAACGTGATTCATTGGACCACATGACTTTTTTCCAGTGCTCGACTGTCCAATTCTTGTGTTCCTGTGCAAATTGCAGATGTTTTATCTTGGTAACTGCAGACAGCAAAGGTGTTCGAACGAACAGGCCTTCAGCTTCCATAGCCCATATGATGCAGCGTATAGCTAATTTGCCTACAAATGTCAGGTGGTCATGATAATCTGGCCACTCACGTTCAAATATATCCCATGTCCAAAGGCTGTTAAATTGCGTTGTTTACCCATGTCTTCAGAAAAAAATCACTTCTACTGTCGTGGTAAACAACCTGCTTCCCTATTTACAGTGGTCTGGTCATCTAGCAACTTGAGCCCGAAATTGTAGCTAATTTGCCTACAAACATCAGGTGGGCATCATAATCTGGCCACTCAGTGCATATAAACATTATAGCACGTATTGTTCATGTAGTATGTGGTTTGCACCGTAGAACTTACATTTTACTAGAGGCCCAGTACACGGATTCGTGCACCTTGAAAGGACCTGTGGGCCGCGAGGCTATGGTGGGCACGGGCAGATCTTGGCCCATCCTCTGTGCCCCTGCCCAGCCCCTCCCGCCCCGGCTCCCGGTCCCATCTGCCCGCAGCCCTGTTCCGGCTGCCGCCGCTCCCACGTGCTGAGGGCACCAGCTCGGCTCGCACCCACTGACGGCGCCAATTGCCCCGTCAGTGGGTGCTAATGGCAGCTGCTGCCTCGATTCCCCCTCAGGAGCAGGGGGAGGTAGAGAAGCCCTCAGGAGCAATTAAGGCTGGCAGCTGCTGCTTGCACCTGCTGATCGCGCTGAGCGATCGGGACCAGTGCTGGGTGCCAGCAGTGGGTGCCAGTGGTGGCTGCCGGCCCTGATCGCCCCTCAGGAGCGGGGGTGGGGGAGGTGGAGAAGCCCTGAGGGGCGATCATGGATGGCAGCTGCTGCTTACATCTGCTGATGGCGGTGAGTGATCAGGGTTGGCGCTGGGTGCCAGCAGCGGGTATGAGCGGTGCTGGCACCGAGAGCAGGTTCGAGTGCTGGATGCGACCATGGTGCACAGGAGCAAAGAATTTTCAGTAACCATCAGTGACTCACCCCAATGACAGTGACCAGTGCCCTGCCTTGGTCTGGTGCCTCTCTTTACCTGCTCTACCATCCCACTGATGCCTGTTATGTTTTGTGGTCTGCCGCCTGCTGCTGACACCTGCCATGTTCAGCACGTGGCCCCTGGTGGTCAGTGCATGTCATAGCTATGGGTTGTTTGGTTGTTCAGTTCCAGTTGTTTTGTTCTATTTGCATATTAGCCTTTTATGTATAGAGACTAGTGGCCCAGTACATGAAATTCGTGCATGGGGGAGAGGGTGTTCCTCAGCCCTGCCTGCACCCTCTCCAATATGGGGCCCCTCAAAGGATGTCCTACTGCCAGTTTACAGGAATTGGGCCTAAACCAGCAGTTGGACATCCCTTTCACAATCTAGGACTGCTGGCTCCTGCTCGCTCACCTGCCTGCCTGCCTGATTGCCCCTAATCACTCTGCCTGCTGGCTTGCTTGCCCCCAACGGTTCCCTGCTTCTGGCCTACTTGCCCCCAAATGCCTCCCCCCACCAACCTAATCACCCCTAACTGCCCCCTTGCTGGCCTGCTCACTCCAGACTGCCCCCTCCCCCCACTGCTCTGATCACCTCCAACTGACCCGCACCGATGGTTGCTTGCCCCCAACAGCCCTGCCCCCCACCAGCCTGATCACCCACAACTGCTGCCCCTCTTGGCCTCTAACCATCTCTACCTTGGCCCCGCCATCATGGCTTTGTCAAGAAGAATGTCTGGAAGGTCTCCTGGAAGGTCACCCAGTCTAATTAGCATATTATCCTTTTATTAGTATAAATAGAAGCCTGGTGCATGGGTGGGAGCTGGCTGGTTGGCCCTGAAGGGTGTCCCGGATCAGGGTGGGGGTTCCCTTGGGGCATAGGGCAGCCTGGGCAAGGGGCCTATGGTGGTTTTCAGGCCAACCACACCCCCATTGGTCCCTGCTGGGGGGGGGCTTGGCCAGCCTGGGTGACTGGCAGAGGGCTGTTTTCAAGCTGATCACACCCCCTTCAAGTTGCGGGGGGGGGGGTTCCTGCTGGGGTGGCGTGGCCAGCCTTGGTGAGGGGCTGATAGCTGTTTGCATGCTGGCCACACCCGCTTCAGGGTGGGGGGGAGGGGCTTGCTGCGGGTTGTGGCCAGCCTGGGTGAGGGGGTGATGGCTGTTTGCCAGCTAGTCACAGCCCCGGGCAACCCAGGCTCACAGACCCTCCTTGAGAGGAGGCCAGGGCAGCTGGAAGCAGGTATCTGGGATTTATTTATCTTTTATAATTGAAACTTTGTAGCCTTGAGCGGAGCCCACAGCCGGCCAGGGTAGGTGGGAAGCTTGGCTTCCTCCATCGCCAGGGGCAACACAAGCCTCCTGTTCGCTCCAGCTCCATGGCTGCCGCCATTTTGGTTGGGTTTATTTGCATACTCGCTCCTCATTGGCTGTTGGGCGTGGCTTGTGGGTGTAGCAGAGTCAGTTTGCATGTTTCTCTATTAGGTAAGATAATACATAGTCTATATGTATGCATACACTGCCTTTTATAGTGTGTATACTACAAACACATGTAAAAATTGTAATACATGTTGTTGTACTAGTATGTTTCATTTAGGGATGGAATTCTGTCCTGCATCTCTTGGGCTCAACAAAATAAGCAAAAACAAAAACATCCCACAAACAGTCCTAGTCCGTCCTTTGCTGGGGATGTCCGGCAACTAACATTTACTAGTAGGAAGTCCCACAGGCCAGCGCTGTGAGCGTGTTGGGGTGCCCCCTCTCCTGCCTCTGCCTGAGCTGTTAATCAGCCATGCCCTGCACAGTCCGTCTCCACCCTGCCTCCCAGGCTCCCGCACCTTTCCTCCCAGGCCCCGCCCCCCTTCACACTGTTCTTCGGGGTGACTTGCCTCCCCCACCCCAAGCTGTGGAATACTATATTATTCATATTTTGGAGTGCCCTTTTCCACCCCTCTTCCATTTCTTCTAAAACATCCATTTCCCCTGGAAAACCCACTTGGAGGCCTCCACACCCTGCTCAGCTTGGCTGCCCACCATGAACCATACACCAGGATGTGCGCCTGCCCGCGGCACCAGTCATTCGGCTCAAGGGCAGCGGGGTTCTCTTTTCTTTTAAAAATTGTGCTATTAAAAGATTAGCACCTATATTTTAAACATTACAAGATTTCACAGAACAGTAATCTGATTACTACCTTCATTTGTAGAGTCAATGGAAAGCTCTCAAACCATGGGCTCCTGTTCCCAAGTGGGGTAGTGCCCCTGGGCTGAGGAAGCCAGGCCTCCCAGTTCCCACGTGCAGGTGCCCTGCCCGTAGGCCTGCCCGGTGCCTGGTCCGCGTGCTTGGCTGCAGTGGCTGCCTGGTCAGTGGGGCGTGAGCCCAGCAGGTGACCCTCTGCAAGGGCTGCAGCCAGAACCCGTCACAAGCTTGAGGCGAGAGGTGTCTAGTCCAGGCCAGCACGCGCCATGCGCTCGAGTGTGCTGCCTGGGGAAGCGCCTGCAGCTCCGCCTGAGAGTTCTGTGGTCCAGCCCTGCTGCTGTGTGATCCTGGGCAAGTTTCAACACTCTCTGCCTCATTTTCTTATCGGCACTATAGAGCTTCTAAGGAGTTCGTTGTAAAAATAAAATTAAATGAAAGAGCTCTTCTGAAATACTTAAAACGAAATACAGTACACAATGATTTTACTAGGAACTAAAGGGTGGTTATATTTTTTTAGGTTGCTGAAGAATTCTTTCAATTGTTGATTCAGTGTTGACTTAGTAAATCTCTATAGAGGTCCTGCCGTGAGCGAGGCATTTCTGTGAAGTTCTGCAGGACAGTGATGAATAAAACAGAGGTTCCCTGATCTTCTGAACTTCTATTTTAGTGGGAAAGACAAGTGAATAAAGGAGAAAAAAGTTGATAGATTATTACAAGAGCTCTGGAGAAAGCAAAGAGGATGCTGCGTGGAATTGCTGAGGACCGAGCCCAAGTAGGGTGGCAAGTCTGCCTTTGTGAAGTGGCCTTTGCCCCTAAGACCCAAGGACAGGAAGGAGGCCATTGGGTGAGGAATAGGCTTCTGGAAACCCCAGGTGGTAAAGCAGTGCCCAGCCCTGGGACAGAAGACATTCATCTTGCTCGAAATGGAAGGCATGCCACTGCATCGGTGCTGGAGTTGGTGATTGGGTTGGTGGCTGGTGGTGGCATCAGAGACGTAGAAAGTGACCATATTATGCAGGGCCTCTAGGCCATAGAAAGGTGTTTGTATTTTGGCCCATTTATTTTTGCTGTGTGGCTTGGTAGTTTTGGAGAGCCTCTCTGAGCCTTGGAAATGCCTCTTGGTCTCAGGGCTTCTTGAGGCTTAGAGAATGTGGGATTTTATCCTTTGGACTCAGACTGTGGCCTTCATCATCAGTGTCCGCATTCTCTGGTAGTTTGGTAGAAATGCAGACTCTCAAGCCTCACTTTGGAACAACTGAACCAGACGACCTGGGGACGGCCTGGGAATCTGTACTTTAAAAGTTCTCCAAGTTATGCTTCTGCACGCTGAAGGCTGAGAAACACTCCTGTGTGACACAGTGGGGCTGATTTCCTTAGGAGGTAGAGCTGCTCTCTGGAGAGCGATGGAAGCCTCCCATGGGGACCCAAGGATGCTGCCAGCCCCCAGGCAGCCCACAGGGCTGGGCACCGGTGCCAGAGGGAGAAGTCTTCTATGCATATGCCAACCTCCTTTGGTATTGAAGGCAGATTAGCGTAAGAGTGATTTGCGGTAAACATTTCCTTTTGATTCAGGAAGCTTCAAGCCAAAGGAAGCTGGCAGTGCAGGCTGTCCGGAGTTAAGTCGGCTCTACCGCAGCGACAGAGCTGAGGCAGAAGGGCTTGGGGAGCGTCAGCTAATGCCGTGGCCCTTGGACGAAGAGCCAGAATCCTGAGGTGTTAAATGGCCTCTTTGGCCCACACAGGTGATGGTGGCAGTACTCGGTCCACAGTTCGGCTTCTCCACTTGGGTGCCTGAACTTCATAGTAGGATGCTCTGTCTTGATGGAAATGCCTCTATGAGTCTGATCCTTACGTAATGCGTAAACATTTTAAGAATTATTTTGAAGGAAAAATTGATTATGGTTACTACTTTTACTAATTTTGGTGTTGGTTATTATTTTAAAAATAACTTCAAATGATTATTTAATATTTTCATGTTTTCTCATATTTAGAAAACATAATTGATTAATAGGAAATGGTAGTACACTTATTTATATAAGATGTGAATTAAAATAACTTGTTGTTATCTAAGCACTTTATAAAATATTCTGCAACAAACCACCATTTTCAGTGCATATATTAAAGTAATTGGTAAATGCATCTTCCAAAACAGCATTTCCGGCTCATGTTTTACAGCATTTCTCTGCATGCTGACATCCCTCGTGTGAAAGGTGTTTTCCTACCCCTAGGTTTGATGTCTGCCTCGCTGTTTTCAAGAGTAAGGAAGTGGTGGTTTTAGAAGTTACATCTTAGTTATGTGTAAAAAATACTTTTGTGTTGCAGTGTCCCAGGAGCTTTTGCTGACAATTCCAGTTTCCAAACAGAACACCTGGGCGATGGTGAAGGCTTCGACCCCTTCTCTGACTTGCTGTCAGCCATAAACGGGTGGGTGTGATGCCTGCTGGCCGATCGGGTGAGTGTACAGCTGAGATCACGCGCCTGAGAATTCACAGGACGAAAGTCCGCTGAGGGCCCCACGCAGTGCAAGAAGCTGCTCAGAACACCTTGCAGTGAGGATGAGAGGTTGTCGTTGGAAAGGAGGGGCCAGCTCGGCCATTATTTCCTGCGGTAATCTTTTTGGACGGTCCCTACAGCAACCTGAGGGTTTATAAAGACAGAATGGGGCACAGGAGAGTGTGCGTTGTAGCTGGTTTCTCTTAACCATACTCTGAAGGGTGAACCGAGTGTGAGCCACACATGCACAGGGGGAAGAGGATTCCTTGATGACCCACCACAAAAAAGGCTCTAATGACCTCACCTTGAATTTGGGGGGCGGGGGGATGGTTACGTTTTATTTGTTCAGTGAGAATGTCCCATTCCAAGCTCTTGAGGAAGCTAGACTGTTGGGAACTTCAGATGCTCGAAGATTTTCAGAATGACACATGGGCATTTTTTTTTCCTATTACATGTACCATCAGGTACTCTCTGTAATTCTGAGGGGAAGGTTAGAAAGGGATGTGATCGTCCTTTTCTGTCATGTGTGTCCATCCGTGTTTGAATGCATCTAGCATGTTCCTCAGAAATCGATGGCTTCTGTGTAGTAATGAATGAACTGTTACGACTTGCTTTAACCGCAGCAATGATTGGTTGAAGCTAGGCCTTTGGGGTAAAAACTGTGACATCATTCAGTGGTAGGTTTGTCATAGAATGAAGACAACTTCATGGGGAATCGTTTGGGTTCAGACTTTGTATTGAATGGCATTTAATGGTAAGAACCGTTGTATAACCTTTTCTTTGTCTTAGTGGAGTTGTATTTGAGACAGATCCCAATTAATGGAGGGAAACGAAGTGATGTTGAAAGAGCGCCATATTGGAAGTCGGAAGACCTGCCTCAGGGCTTGTTAGTCGCTTTATTTTTGAAATAAAGCAGTTCGGTTCCGGTGTCCTATTTGTGAGGCTAACAAGGCCCTAGAAGTTTCTGTTTAGCCCCCTTTGCCAATGGGCAGCTGAAGCCCCTGGAGTTTGAGGTGCAGAGTCCCTGGGCTCAGTCAGAATTGGATCTTGCTCTTTTGTCTTCAGCCACCAATTCTTTTCTCCCTGATCCTAGTGGTGGCGATGGAGAAACTCAGCCCATGCAGATTGTCAATCTTTTTGGATGTTTCTTCTAAGGCTTTGTGATGATGCATTCAGCTCTTTGGGGCAGATCTTTAAAGGTTTTGGTTAGCGGTCATTTTGACAAAATCTTCTCATTTTAGAGGAAATGAAGAAAAGTACCTGTGGCGCATCCAGCCCAGCTTACCACCCAGATGCCCCCCCCGCCCCGCCCCGAACCTGTGGGTGTGGCACCCCCATGGGGATTGCCCCCATGGCTTGTCCTTTGCATTTCGTTCTCTGGAGCTGGAGCCAGAGGGAGAGGCCTTTGCTGTCTTCCTCACGGTATTCTTTCTTTCACCGACAAGGAGTAAGGCAGACAGCAGCCCAAGGAAAGGGGCCCACAGTGCAGGATGGTTGATGGAGCCATGGGGCTTCAGACCTGTTAGATCTTCCACCATCGTCTGGGGTCGTCCTGCAAGTCCTTCGGCTCCCTGGTCTGGGATGCTCTCCCCAGGTAGCCAGTGCTGCCTGGACGCCCCGCTTTGTGAACGGTCCAGACTCGTGAGCAGACAGCATGCGCCGCGGAACAGTCTGCCTGTGGGAGTCCAGGCAGAGCGAGAACCAAGCCCGCATGTCTCACATACCGGAGGCTCCTTAGAAGTGGTGGGAATGCTGAGGGCATTGACATAGCAACAAACTCAGGTTGGAGGCTACCTGTCATCTCCGGCTTCAGGATTGAGAGAGTCTGACTTCATCTCACTCCCGTAAAATTGATGTATGAAATTCAACAAAACCACATGAATGGATTGATTGGCGACTAGGTTCATTTTATTCATTAATTTCATTGCCTAAGACCTGCTATTTAAAAAATCAATCTGAAATACTATAATGAACATGTTATCCCTTTGAATTAATAAAATGTGCCGGTAGACCCCACTGAATACCAGTTTACATAAACATGGATGCGCTTTGTACCTCCCAGATGTACTAACCTGCATGGTGAGCAGGGAGTCGCTGCTCTGCCCGCCTGTTCTCAGCGCCTTCTGGTTGGGAAGGAGCAGTTCTCCTCCCAGCAGCGCCAGGCCTGGCTGCATGCATGCCTGTGATCATGAGCTCAGCCCCCATGTCCTTGCTGTGCCCACAGGCCCATGGCCTTTAGAACTTTACTGTTTATCAGATAACCAAAAGAAACACGAATTAATTGTTAGAGTTGATAATTTGGAGTCTTGAGGCTTGAAATGAACTCCAGTTCTGGGTGAGACATGTCATAGTGAGGACCCTCATGGCAGAGGGTCACATGGGGGCAGCAGCTGGTCATCTCACTCAGGCGCAGGGGATGAAAGGCCCCAGAGAAGCTGGCGCTAGGCCCGTTGTCGGTCAGTTGGTGGTGGTGATGGTGGTGCCCGTACACGATCAACTCGGGCAGGTTCAGGTGTACAGGTGCTGCGCGTCCCTGACGCTCCCTGTACTTGTCCCCTGCCCCAGCGCAGCACGGAGCCCGAGAGTGGAGAGCGAGTCTGCTGCATAGGTGAGGGGCAGTTAGCCTGGGAGTCAGTGTGGCAAGAGCCATCTGGGTTTGCACAGCGCTCTGCTGCCGAGAGCTGAGCGGCTGGCTCTCAGGGCCCTGTCCCAGGCACTGCCCCTCCGTCAGTGTGTCCCTTGCTGCTGTAGGAGTGTAAGCATCCTGTGACATTGTTTTGTCACCACTTGTTGTTTCTTATTTGCCCATAGTTCCTCTTTTGCTCTCATAATCAAATTTCTAGCATCTACCTACTAGGAAGAGGTAAAAACAGGGAACATAATTGTTTTCAGGTCTTGCTTATGGGCTACTTTTTGGGTGATGGCTTTTGCTTTTTTATAAAACACAAGAGTGTGGATTTTTGGTCACGGTTTTGGGGTGGGTGGTGGGGTGCTGCTTCCAGGAAGAGGTGGGGCGGCAGTGGCGGGCTCAGGGCAGGGTAGGCACCGGAGTCCCCTCTGTGTGCTCTGGGCTGGAAGCTAGCAGGGCCCACGCCACTGCCTTGTGCTTAAACCTCCAGTCCCTGAAATTTCAACTTCGAAAAGTAATTTTAACAATTTAATAAACTACGTAATACGTTTTATAGGCTGGAGCGAGTGATCTTAAGTATTTTGGTCTCTTTCATAACACAACGAACCTAATATTGGTAAAAATACAGATCCTCACCCGGCCATAAAGGGAGGCTGGATTTAATAAGCAGTTATGAGCCGTGGCAGCTGCCTGTCAGATTGTATCACTCGGGCTCCAGCATGCGAAGGCAGTGTCAGCTTACATTTTATCTCCGAAGCATTTTTGAGGCATTTGTTTTGCCTTTCTTTCCAGTCCCTAATGGAATTGGCTAAACATTTCCCCATAGCTAATTGGCCATGGGCTGGGTGGAAACCTTGTGTGGCTTGATAAAGCTAGAAATTAACATGACATTTATGTGGAAGTGATGGAATATACAGTAATATAGTAACGGGGGTGGGAGGGGGCACAGTGTCCATCCTTTTCCCGCCCATGCTCAGCAGTTCTGGGATCAGAGAACCACCAGGACCCCCCCCCCCCCCCAGCAGTTCGGGCCAAGCAATCCCATGCCAAGTTCACCTTTGAAGTCTTTAGGTGGAACTGTGAGGCCGACGAATGAGTTACTCCATTTGTCAGTTAAAAGAGAAAATCCACCAACTACTAGTATAAGATTAAATTCCAATTAGAAAGTTGCATTTAATTCCACAGCTATAACATTGTTTTAATGAGTTCTGTTGGATGTGACAGTTTATGTGAGATAAATTGATATGGCATAGGTAGATAAAAAATTTACTGGATAATGCTAAGCATGTTACTTCATGTATATTAGCTGTGAAATTTATTTCTTCTCTAGTTATGTCCCCAAGGAAGTAGTCAGAGGAAAAAACATATTTTCAAAGAAAGAACCCTTTCTGTTTTTTCAGATACTTGTTCTAAAACAGCCTTTTTGCACTTTTATTTAAAAAATTTGTTAAATTTCTACATTAACTAAATTTATGATTCTTGGTGTATGCTATTTATGAAATTGAATATAGGTTTTATGATATAGGAAATTAGGCTAGGAACGAGAGTGAGATCCCGTTTTGTGATGAAGGAATCTGCATTTATATTGCAGATATTTCCACGTCGCCCTAAGCCCCCGTGGGATTCTGCACACATTCGTGTGGACATGCATATTCACTGTGGAATAAACTTTTAAGGTAGCGGCCAGGCTTTTGTTCGCATGACACCTACACAAAGCATCAAGCCCTGTGCTTAAATCAAGGGGGGCAAACGCTCGCCGACCCCCTTTTCTCCGCATGCCTGCCCAGTCCTGTGCCCAGCCGGAGT
Source organism: Murina feae (assembly GCA_004026665.1). Taxonomy (NCBI): domain Eukaryota; kingdom Metazoa; phylum Chordata; class Mammalia; order Chiroptera; family Vespertilionidae; genus Murina; species Murina feae. The sequence continues at coordinate 11,252 of PVJC01017756.1, forward strand.
CACTCATTGATTACACTCCTTGATCACATGAGTGTGGGTGCGTCCTCAGAAATATTCCACTTGAATTCTTGTGGACAAGCTTACAAATACACTGTTTATGAGAGAATGTCAAGTAAGTAGCTTTTGCCCCCAGTCTCTAAGTGTTTCTGTGTATACCTAATGCTCACCAGTTCCTGGCGCCAGATTCAACAGGGCAGGTTTGTCACATTAATGCGGTAACTGTCCATGGGCACAGTTCTGGCAGTTGTCTGGCTGTGTCACGATTGGAGTTTTGGCATCATGTGTGTGCCATATTTGTATGATTTGTAAGATGGTATGTTTTCTACCCTTCATCTGGTTTTGGTATTACATCGTGTAATGTTTGTAGGTTTTTGCCTATTTCTATAACTTTGGAAAACACAAGAAAGAGACAGTGTTGCCCTCTTGTTACCTGTGCATCAACTGAGGCTCAGCCTCAGCGAGCCGGTGTGGGTGAGAGCCACAGCCCTCCGGCCCAGCGAGCTCTTCACAGGGCCTGCGTGTGCAGGTGCCAGCCCGGGCAGGGCAGGTTTCTGGCAGTTTCCTTTTGCATATTAATCTTGGTGGTTAGGATACACTGCAGCAAGCTGCCCGGGGCAGGGGGGTCTGGGGGGAGAGGCAATTAGCTGTTATACTTCAAGTGATGTCTTCCGTGATGTAAAATCCTAGGAATTTAAATGGCATCGCATGTTGTTTCCGAAAATACTCTGCTTTCTGTTCCCTGGGTTCAGGAGGTGCACAGAGGCCAGAGGAGGAAATTCTGTGCAGTTTAGGTGCAGCCACTGAGCTGCCCGTGGAGAATTGTCATCGTTTTACTTCCTCCTTAAAGAAAGACGAGTCATGAATGCATTAAGCACCATTTAGTTCCCGTACATTTTAGTTTCATGTTGGCGTATTGTTGGGACTGTGTGTGGCCATGGCCAACAGAGTTCTAGGACGTGACTGGGGGACATGTTCCTGGGATGAGGTGTGAGCCTCGGTCGGGACAGATCAGGGCCCAGCGACGTCGTGCGATGGTGGGTGTGGGTTTTCTCTGCACAGTGTCTCTGACCCATTCATAGGAAGAGGCTCGGGAGATAAAACCTTTTCCATCCGTCCACGTGTCCCTCGGGTTTTAGAATATTAACAACAAATAATCAGAGCAGCCATTCATTGGGCATTTGTTCTCCTGCGTTGGTTGGGGTATCACATTAGTCTCCTCCAATCCTAACGGCGTTTCTGTGTTCTGGATGGAATTATTCTGGTTTTGTTGTTGAGAAAACAGGTTCAGTGCCTAAGTCACCTGATCAGGATCACATGGCAGGTTTTGCAAGTGAGATTGACTTCAAATTGGGAAGTTTCAAAGCCCACGCCTCAGCCACCAGGGCTTGCTGCCGCCTCATCTCTGAGTAGATGCCTTTCACTCAGGTTGTGCCGGGAAGATTCCATAGCTCACACCTGTATGGAAGATATGGATCCAGTCATTTAAGACTGCAGTCTAATCTGTACTCAGGATTTCTGTAGAACCAGTGATATAAAAGGGAGTAAGTTCTCTCTAAATTTTTCCTTACCTTCTGGTCTTTTCCTCAGCCCACAGCTCCCAGAGGACGGGGTGGGCTCAGCACATGTGCGCCCTCAGTCCTTCCTGCAGGGAACAGCGCGTGCCCACCATCAGGGGGCTCTTCCTGACAGTGACCCCATGCAGGGCCAGGCCTCAGGGCCAGGTCGCAGGCCTGCTCTGGAGCAGGGTGGTGGAGAGCCTGGTGCTGGGTTTTGTGGCCGGGTGGGTGGCAGGTGGGGGTGGCTCAGGGCAGCTGCCCTCGGGGAGTTCTTCCACACGTGTGTCCGGTGGTATGAAGGGTGCACTCCTCCGTGCTCTGTAGAGTTGGGTGTTGGGTTTATAAGGTGAAATGGCATACCATTTGCAATTTCCTTTACGGATCTTCAGAAAAGAAAAAATGGAACAGAATCTTGGTATCCTAGAGTCTGGCTGATAGGTATTGGGGTTCATTATACTATTTTCTCTTCTTTGTGTTGGTCACTTATAATTTTAAGAAGTGCATGTGGGCGTGCGAGGTGAGTGCTCCTCTAGCTCGTACCTGGTGCACTGGTGGTAAACCCGTCACGGTCTGGAATCTGCCTTCCCTCACTGTGGCTACTGATATCATTTTGTTGATGTGGAGTCCCAGGGCAAGGAGATGATAAACTAAGCAGCTAAGTGTTGAAGTAATTCTCTAGGAGATGAAATGACGTCAGCCGACATAAAAGCATTCCCTGACTAACCTATGTAAACCACAGTAGTTCAGTAGCTGTTACAGTGGAGCACATGTGACATGCCAGGGTCACGATGCACCTGGTAAAGGTTTCTCTTCTAACCTTCTCTCTGCAGTGTTTGAAGGGAGTAGAGCAGGAGGGGGAACGTCTGTCCCATGACATCCTCTGGGCTGGCCCTGCCCAGGCATTAGGGATGCGTCCATTAAGGGTTTGACCAAGAGAGCGGCTGGTTTCTAAGTTGGTGACAGTGTGTGGCCCAGGAATGGGGCTATAAATGTCCCGACAGCCCTGGGCAGGTGAAGTCCCCACCCTGGAGTGGAGGATCCAGAACCGAGGGCCCATGGGACCTTCCTTCTCTTCCTCCACGTCCTGGGGGCCATGTCTTCCCGTGCTTCAGAGACTGCCCGGGAGCCCTATTAGATACAGGTCTCAGGACCGCACCAGGCACCGTCCTGGGCCTGGCCACGCAGAGCCTGGCCTCTGAAGTGAGAGTCGATGGCCGCAGGTCCTGGCCCCACGTCTCCCTAACAGTTGTTCCCTCAGCCAAGTCAAGGTCCTCTTCCAGCCTCACTTTCCTCATCTGCTAAATGTGGACTCAGCATCTACCTTGCTGTCTGGGAACAGTCCTTCATACAGTGCTTGGCGTCCTGTGAGCACTGGGTACGTGTCACCTGCCACTGTATTTTAACCTTTGTGCGATGTGTGCCAATGCCTCACATAACCAGAGATTTAAGGATGTAGCTATTAAGGTTCCAGGGGGCATTGTTTGGTGAATATGATTTAAACCTTATAAATCCTAGGGGTGTTTTTTGTAATTATTAATAGCATTTTAAAAATCAGTGTAAGAGAGTTTAACACCGACGTTTGAAAGGAATTCTGACACCAAAGTGTATGAGCATTGACAAGTGTCAACATGCAGCCAGACAGGTTCAGAACGTGTATTATTTACTGATGAACACGCTGCCTCCGTGAGAGCATTAACTCGGAAACTTCCTGTCGTGCTCTGTGCTGCTGTAATCAGAGGACGGCCGTGCATATTGAAATACGGGCAAGTTATTTTGCATGTGTGGTTACAGCTTTTAAAAATATATGCGTTTTTATTGACTTCAGAGAGGAAGGGAAAGGGGGAGAGAAATGGAAACATCAGTGATCAGAAAGTCACTGATCGGCTGCCTCCTGCACACCCCACACTGGGCATCAAGCCCGGAACCCGGACTGTGCCCCGACCGGGAATCCAAGTGTGAGCTCCTGTTCTAGGTCGATGCCCAGCCGGACTGGAAGCAGCTCTTTAATTGTTAGTGTTGCTGCTTAAAGAAGATGGCAGGCTAGTTTACTGCTATGATGGCTGGTGGTCATCAGAATTGCGTGAGAAATTAGGGGAGCCAGAACTCAGTGTGGGTGTCGGGGTGTCCAGTCAGTGCCTGGCCACAAACAGCTCGCCTTCTGACCCTGGGATGGGACGGATGGGGAGTCCTTATGCATCCTTTCTACTACTCTGCTGTTCTTTGGAAACTTTCATAACCCCAGGCCGCACGTGTGGCGGTAGAAGGTGCTCTAACTTGCTGTCTGTCAGCTGACCTTTTCCAACCAGATAGTAATCTCCTAGGCTCTGGGCTGCTGCTCTGTTCCCACTGCTCCCTGGTTGTAGTGGGAACAGCCACAGATGGCAGGTAAATGAGTGGGCGTGGCTGTGTTGGCAATAAATGTGATTTATAGACACTGACATTTGAATTTCTTGTAATTTCCTATGTCACTAATTAGGAGTAGTATTTAATTTTTTTCCAACCCTCTTTTTAAAAATGGAAAGCACATTCTTTGCCCTGGAGTGTAGGGTTTGGTCTGACGAGGGGTGAAGCCCTGGTCTGGAGAAGGTGTCTCACCTCCATGCTCTGCGCTTCAGTTTCTGAAAGAGTAGCAGAGTCACCAGCTTTTGCTCAGGCCTCATCTTGAGAGAGCCTCATCGGTGGGGTTGCATTATTTACTGAGTTAGAGTGAAATTTAATGAAGTCCCCCGGCCCCTTCCGTTATTTAAAATAGGGGAGCTGTGAATTAAAAGTAAAAGCGAGGCGAAGGATAAAGATGCATGAAAGGGAAACCTCCTCAGAGAAGAAACGTGGACCCTGAAAGTGACCTCACCCCCACATGCTCTTCAATACCGTTTGCTTCCCCAAAGTGTGGGGTATCTCACAAGTGGAATTTCAGATGAATTTTCTAGGAGACACAAATGAACAGTTTTGGAAATTTAAGAGTAAGGTATTATTTTTCATATGTATTATATGTTAATTACGTAGGAAAATATAAGCACATGAAGTCTGGTTTCTCAGATCACAGTGCTTAAATGCAACATGTAGAAAATTGAGAGGTTCAAGGAGGAGCAGAAATTGAGTACAGCAAAACTTGGGGAAGTGGTATTGGATGATTAAAGAGGGACATTTTCTCCTATGTGTCCCTGTGCTATCCCGAGGGAGCGGAGGAGACCAGAGGCATATCACGTGAGTCATGGGATTTTTCTCTCAAGAAATCTCTGGAAGACAAGGATGAACAACAATGAGTGTGAGCATTCCGGGGAGAAGACACCTTAAATTAGAGTCCTTGCTCCCCCTTTGCTGAAGATTTTAATCTTTCCTTGTAAGCACGTGAGGGGAGTCACGGCAGGGGAAGAGTGAGTTCCCGGAAGAGGGCATTTTCACAAAGCGGAAGCCGAAGGTCCACGGAAGCATCGAGGAAGAACGGGGACGGGAGGAGCAATGATGAGAAAGGTGCAGGAGGGTAATCTGGAAGAGTGTGTCTTCGTCAAGTGTCAAGGTTAATCTGACTTGGATCTGAAGGGGAAAGAGTTTCTGATTGTCAGCAAGCCATAATCTGAGGCCCAGGCACGGCTGTTGCAGTCGGGGAGTAGCCTGGAGAAGAGACGCACCCTTAGAATAAGTATGTTTGCACACAACTGCCCGTTGTCATAAAGAAGGTGGGCGGAGGGAAGGGGAACACAACAAAGGTAGAATTAGGCTGAGAGCCTTGCAAAAGGGTATTTTCTTGTTAAATAGAAAATAAACATAATTCCATTGATCCGGGGCCAAGATATAGGACCTTTAATGTATTAAAACAGCTAAACATGGTGATTAAGAACACAGGATGTTGGCTAGACAACTTGGGTTTGAATCTTGGCTCTGCCACTTACTAATAGTATAATCTTGGATAAATTACATTGCTGTATGCCTCAGTTTCCTCACCTTTAAAACTGGGTAATTATAGTACCTAACTCACAGGTGATTGTGGGACCTAATGAACTAAAACACAAACCATTACCACAGAGTTGGCAGTGATGTTTCAGTAACCAGCTAGCTAGCTGTTAGCCTTAAAGAATGCCCTAAATGAAAAATTTGGAGTGAAGTCATTATAGCAAATCTGCCATTCTTCCTCTGGGGTGTCCAGGGTGTGAATTTGTATGTGCATCTACATACATGTGTCTGTGCATCTGAGTGATGTGTACTGTATACATTCGGAGTCTCCTAGACGTGGAGCGTTCAGAGGGGCAGGGAGCTCTGCCCAAGCCGCTGTGCCCCATCTCCGAGGCTGTACTGCTCCTACAGGGCCCTCTGGGGCAGGGAGCGTCCATCCTTGAGGAAGCCTGTTTATTGCTGACCAGCCCTTAGGGCTAGGAAGTGCTTTCTCTGGCAGGACTGAAATCCACCACCCACAGGCTTCCAGCTTCCTTGGTCGGGAGCCTTGGGGTTCTGGAGGCCCTCTCCTATCTGCACCCAGCAAGCCCTCCAGGCCAGCAGGTCCTTCTCAGTCTCCAGGCTGAAAGTTCCTGTCTCCTCTGGTTTTAGTCCCGTGACCATCTAGATCAGTGGTTCTCAACCTTCTGGCCCTTTAATACGGTTCCTCATGTGGTGACCCAACCATAAAATTATTTTCGTTGCTACGTCATAATTGTCATGTTGCTACTGTTATGAATTGTAATGTAAATATCTGATGTGCAGGATGGTCTTAGGCGACCCCTGTGAAAGGGTCGTTTGACCCCCAGGTTGAGGACCCCTGATCTAGGTGGTTTCTCACAGTGCCAATAGCCACGGGCAGGTGTGTCATGTGTCTACGTTTATATACTTCACTTCAAGGAGCCTCTCTTTGACAAAACTGTCTTTATCATTTGGAAGGGAAACATTTTGACTTTTCTTAACCTACTTCTTAAATTCCAATGTGGGAAGGTGGTGCATATGAGGCAACTATTGCTTAAGAACCCTAAATTTCCCCTTGCAACCAGATGTGCTGGCGTTGGTCTCTCCGTTCCCAGTTCCCAGTCTGGCGGCTGTGTGAGGTCACGGTGCAGCCAGTGCTCAGTGTCCCGCTGCTCTGATCAGCCTGGGGCCGCTCATCTCAGCCGTAGGACTGTGGTTCTGCCGTGATTTTTGTTCCTGGTCTCAGATGACAAAAGCAGTGCTAGGGTCAGGAAGGCGATGGCGAAGAAAGCCCAAGAGGAGGGATTTTTGGCCAACGTGACCAGGGTTATTCATCTATAGCCCTTAATCCATGTAACATTTCTCTTTTACCAAAGAAATTGTGTAGATTTTGGTCTCTTTCTTCCTTATCCCTTCTTTTAATGCATAGCAATTATACAAGTAACATGACAATTTCCTCCCTATTTTGGGATAATCCGATTCTATTCCATTGATACAAATTGAAGTAATTATTTTTAAAGCAAGAGAGCCCCACAGCAGACTCGGGATGGTAGTCCTCGCTTTCTCAGTTTCCCCATGCAAGTTGCTCCTCCTCCCAGCGAGACACCCAGCGAGAAGGCCAGGCCTGGTGCTGGCAGCAGGAGCAGCTTTGGAAGTGTGCGCCTGGGCCTGGGAGACTCCCATGTTCCTGAGCACGGAGCCACCACGACAGCAGCTGTGCCATGTGACACACTGGTGACGGGGCAGATGCTGCCACAGCTCGTCCCAGGTCGCAGGTCCGGGGTTTGTTGTTCCCCTGACAGTGGCTGCTGCTCCGCAGTCGGAAGGTGCTAGGTGGCAGGGCCCTCCCTGCATGCAGGGAAGGGAGCGCAAGTAGGCAAGAGTGAACTGTGAGCATTGCAGTCCTTAACTTCACAGAGAAATAGGTGTTCATCAGTCAACCTTCATGCCTCTCAATCTTTATTTAATCACATTTTGTTGGTAACACCTTGAAAACCCGAAAACGATTTTATTTTTAATGATAGTTGTAGCCATTTCTCCTTGGCAAACTTCAGAAGAACGTTCACGGTGATGCCTTTTGGGTGCTTATGTGTGTTCTTCACACGTAGCAGGTGTATTTGTGAAGGTGTATCTGGGAGAAGTACTTTCCCATTCCGGAGTTTACTGAAGGCAGCACACAAATCAGACGGTGGCATTACAGGTCTGTGGCTCATGGGGAGAGGCCCTGAGGGTTCCATTGTGTCCAGAGACCTTTCTAGAGGTTCGAGAGGATTCGTGTTTTAACATTTTTAATTTCTGAGCGACTCAGTGAGTGATTTAACAAGTAGATGAGGAATCTGGAAGACATTAAAGATGTCAAGGATAGAAGGAGTTTGATTTGCAGCCTAATGAAATGTTTTGCCAACTCCTTTTAAAGCTTTTTTGAGAGTAGAACTCTAATCATTTGCTTGTGTTTCTGGCATGGTAAGGTTACTCCTGTTGCTGTTACACGATCAATCCAAAGTGAAAATGGGATAATTTTTAATTAGCAAAATTATAAAACCATTTGCAGCCAAATGTTTCTTGTCTTGTATAAACTGTGAGGTTTCACATGTTACTTTAATCATTTTAGGAAATTTCATTCTGAAGATCTATTTTAGTTGGTACTTTATGTATGGATACAAATCCTCAGTGTTAGAAAGTACCCTGTAATATTCTTTTCCAGTGTCGTTTGACTAACCTGATAGGATTTCTGCCACTGTGTTGCTTGTGTCTATTTTAGAAGTGTCATGGTTACTTGAATTTGATGTACCACTAATACTCAAGTAAGCATTCTGAATGCAAGGCTAAATATTACAAGAGAAATCATATTAGGGATTAGAAATGTTTCTTGAACTTTATGCTGTATGATTTTGTACAGTTCAGAATTGCTTCTTTTGCGGTTACTTATGCAGTTATTTGGATAAAAATTTTATATTTCTACTTTGTACGATAAATATATAAAGTCATTTAAAATATGTTTTATTAAGGAAATGAGGATAGTAGTCAAGTCATGGTAGCTCACTTTTTGTATTGTAATGCTTCGATTACATTTGGTTATGAGAATTTTACATTTTCTGAGGGCTCATTGGAGATATAGTTGGAGACACAGGAATTCTATGGGAATGAGGAGAGTGTTCAGAATCTGAGGATCTGGATAAACTGAGACAGTTCCAGCTCCTTAAACTTCTCTACTACTTGGTAGTTGCTTGGAGAGGTGTGCAGTGTCCTGTGCTGTTTCTGTTGAGTCCTCTGGAGGGCGCTGTGTGCCACCCTCCCTGGCCACCCATTGCTGAGGAAGAAAGATGGTACCGATGGTACCCACAGCACTAGCTCAAGGTTCTGGTGACAGACAAAGGCCCTTGTCTTTAGCCATTTGTTTTTGAAAATCATAGGTTTCACTTACCAAGAGCAGGAAGGAAAATGATAGGTGTCAATAAACTTTTTTCAGACTGAGTAATTCCTTAGTGAAATAGATTCTTAAAGCTGTAGAGTTCCCAGGGAATGTCATAGACCTAATAATTTACTATTAAACTATGAATAAGACCAAAGGACAGGAACTTAAATTAAAAAATAACAAAAAACCTGATGAATGAGTGCCCGTTTTGTCTCAAAGTTACAGAGGTGGTTATAGTTTGAGAAGTGAGATGTACGTATATTAGACTAGTGGCCTGGTGCACAAAATTCATGCCCAGGGTGGAGGGGTCTCCTCAGCCTGGCCTGCGCCCTCTCCAATCCGGGACCCCTCAGGGGATGTCCGACTGCCGGTTAGGCAAAAACCGGCAGTCAGACATCTCTCTCACAATCTGGGACCGCTGACTCACCTGCCTGCCTGCCTAATCACCCCTAACTGCCCCCCCTGCTGGTCTGCTCACCCCTAACTCCTACTCTCTGCTGGCCTGATTGCCCCAAATTGCCCCCCCTGCCAGCCTAGTCACTCCTTACTGCCCCCCCCCTGCTGGCCTGGTCTCCCCACACAGCCTGCTGTTTGGTGGTTACTATGAGGTGTCCTGACTAATTTGCATATTACCCTGTTATTAGTATAGATAGGAACTAGTGGCTCAGTGCATGAAATTTGTGCTCAGGTGGGGTCCCTAGGCCTGGCCAGTGATCAGGGTGATCAGGTTCCCTGCCTCCCCACCTGCCCACCTCCTCCTTCCCTTGCTGCCATGTCCGCTACTACCCACCCCCAGTTCCCCATACCAGCCTGGGGCCCGGCCCCAATTGCGTGATCGGGACCTACCAGCAGTGGCGGGGAGAGACCAGGAGGTTGACCACCAGCCCCGAGGAGGGATCCAGCCCTCAGACCCCTTGGGAAAGAGGCCATGTCCGCCACCACCCACCCCTGGTTCCCCATCCCAGTCCAGGGCCCTGGCCCTGATCAGGCAATCAGGTGTGCTGACCAGGGGGAGGGACCAAGAGGTTGGCCAGCAGCTCCATTGGTGATCAGGGCCTGCGGGCTGGGGGAAGCTCCTGCGTTGAGCGTCTGCCCTCTAGTGGTCAGCGCACATCATAGCGGCCAGTCGTTCTGGCATTGCTAATCTTTTACTTGTCGCTTCAGCTGTATCCAAAATATAGAGTTGAGCAAACTTCCGAGAAGCACCATCCGAAGGATCTAAAGTTCCAGTACACTGATAAACTTTTCCATGTATTCTAAAGCAGTAGGGCCCATGTCCTGATGGCGATGCAATATTTGCACCTGTGGAAGCAGAAGCAAAAGAACTATTTATGGAACGAATATTTTCCATGAAATTTTTATTGTCAGAATCTTCATTTGTCATTAATCTTTCTAAATATGCCAGATAATCTGGAAAATGTGTATCTTTTGGACAGACTTTACCTTTGCTACAACATCGAGTAAATTTCCCATCGGATAGTTTTTCATCAGAGAAATTCAGTGATAGGCAAAATTGACATCTAACAGTCATTGCACCACAACTATTCGAGAATTGCATCGTCATGTACTTCATTTTCCCTGAGAAGGCAGTTCCTACCGGTATTGGTAGTACTTGTTGATGACTGTTCTTTAGACATATTCTGTCGTCACCACCGCCTTCTTTCAACTTCAAAGGTACATTGGTCTTTAGACATTTTCTGTCCATACTCTGGCATCTTTCGGCTGCCGATCTATGTTGTATCAAAAGTTGCTCATTAGCCCTGACTGGTTTGGCTCAGTGGATGGAGCATTGGCCTGTGTACTGAAAGGTCCCAGGGTTCGATTCCGGTCAAGGGCATGTACTTGGTTGTGGGCACCCCCCCAGTAGGGAGTGTGCAGGAGGCAGCTGATCAATGTTTCTCATCTATGTTTCTGACTCTCTGTCCCTCTCCCTTCCTCTCTGTAAAAGATCAGTAAAATATATTTAAAAAAATTGCTCATTAGACATAGTCCCACCTCCCTGCTGTCACGGTCTGAGATGCAGGTGAATGAGAGCTGTCTGACCTACGGCTGATTCAGGCTGATTTTGTGGGGGTGGGACTTCCCACAGGCCGGCTGCCAGCAGGGTGGGGCAGAACGCTGGCATCGCCTTGCGACAAAGGCAGGTGTCCCACTCTACCCAGCCTTGGCCGCTCGCACCTTGCGCACTGCCCATTGGCCCAGAGCATCTAAATACCCCAGCCTGCATTTCCTGTGACTGAAGCTAGAACCTGGTCAGCATCCTCAACAGGCCTTTCTTCCCTGTGGCTAATTCGGGCTTCCTCATACTGCGGTCTCAGGAAATTTTAACCGCTGTTGTAGCAGCTAGGTGTCCCGCCCCACACCTGTGGGCACTGCCATCTTTGTGGAGTGACAGTCAGTTTGCGTATTCCATTTTTATTACGTAGGACTCCTTAGAACTCCATCCTGAACTGGCAAAAGGCCGTCCATGTAGGCGTGAATACGGCCAGTATTTATCGTTTTCTTAAACAGAGTTAGGTAAGGGTTCCTTTAGGTCATTTCTTCTCCAGGGCACATGGCAGTGTGTTCTCTGAGTTGGACTGTCCTCTGCCCAGCACTGGCCAGGTGTGGTGAGGGCACACAGGGCATGGCTGTGGCTAGTCTGAATTGAGATGGGCAAAGTGTAAAATACACACTGGATTTCAAAGACATGGATTATATGTTGAAGGGATAAGATTTTGGGTGTATTGGGTTAAATAAAATGTATCATTAAAATTAATTTTACATTGCTTTTTATCTTTTTAATGTGGCTACTAGAAAAATTTAAAAAATTACTATGGGACTCACTTTATATTTCTCTTGGGCAATGCTATTATAGAATATATCAATTCATATTTCTAAAGTTATTGATCTTCAAGAAATTCCTTTCTGTAAAACGGGGTTAACATTGTTCAAGTTGAAAAAACACGTTACTAATTTATGAAAAAAGAAAGCGAGACAGCGCTTTTGAAATTAGTTCATTGCACCCACTGTGGGTGCAGCAATAATTGTGCCCTGCGGCAGAGGTTTGCCTGTGAGAAGCCACTCCTGGTCCTTCCCAGTGCAGGTGCACACACCGCCACACCGCCACACCTGGGGGAAGAGCCAGCTAACAAACTAGAGGTGCTTGATGGCGAATGCTAGCTGGTCATCTCTATTTTTGTCACATAGACTGTGGGTCCCCCCTCTCTGCCGTGCACACTGTCAGCCTACCTCCCCACCTCAGAGGATTCAGGATGCCAGTAAGAGCAGAGTAATGCACTCCCGCATCCCTGCATGAAGAGGCACTTTTCCCTTGAAGATTTTGGTGGAAAAAAGACATCATTTTTACGTTTTAAATGACCAAATTGAACTGGCGTAAAATGCAAGAGTTTGAATGTTTACAGGGATCCTCCTTTGATTTGTGCTTCCAGACCCTTCCTTCCTCAGGAGTGGGCATTTACCATCCCACTCCTAGCCCCCAAGTGCCATTAATGTGTATTTTGGAGAAATATTTGAGACCAAACTTAATGCTAATCATTATCCTTAAAAATTTATAGCTGCTACTTGCATTGAGAATTTTAATAGTGGGGTTTGATCGTCTTAGCCAGCTTAATGAAAGTGCTGGTGTTGCTCACACATGATAGGACACTGACTGCCCTTGACCAGCAACCTGCCGTCGGGGTAGGGGGAGAGCTTGAGTTAGGCTGGCGACACTGGGAGAGAAGGTAGGTAGCAGGAAGGTATGGAAATGCCAGCCAAGGCTGAGAGGATGCGAGGAGTGCCTGGAGGTGGGAGGGGGGGAGAGAAATGATGACCTGAGGTTTTGCCTTGCCTGGCAGTGAGTGGCTGTGAGCTGTTGGCTTCAGTGTGGGGTGCTCTGGATTTGGAGGTGAGGGTAAAAATCGGTCTAGAAACGCTCGGTGACAGTCGTAATTTACTATCTTCGGAGACCCTCTCACCCCCGCCTCATGGCCACATTAGCCAGGGGAGCCTGTACTCCAGTGCCCTTCTGTTCTTGGTCTCTCTGGCCAATTAAATAGGATTTGAATTTTTTACTTTTCAATATAAATGGTACCATGCTTAAGCAATAGAGGGGGAAATCACTAATTCTTTCTGTTGTGAAACAGTAAAAATTGAACATTTTGGTATGTTTCCTTCTAGTCTTTTCTGAAAACAGAATTTACATAAATGCTTGGTTGTAACCATCTTGTACTGATAACGTTATATCCTGCTTTCTTTCTCTAACATTGATTTTCACGCCTGCCATGTTGTCTTTATAACAGTCACTTTTTTACTGTTTAAAAGATCACCTGTCATTGCAGATATTTTTGAGGTTCCTCCTGTGGACCATGGCCTGTTCTGTGTCCTTGGAATGAGCAGCACCAATTTCTCATCCACGTGGGGCTTACTGACTGGTTACGGTTTTCAGGGTGTGTCCCGGGTGGAGATGGGACAGTTCCTGTCCATGCCGTACCTTTCAGCTTCGTGGATCCTGGTGCCTCTGGTCATGACAGGCCCACACTGCTCCCACACGGTTTCAAATGCCACCCTTCCCAGCTCCTGCGCTGAGAATCCCTGGTTTAAATCGCGTCTTGGTTTGCTGTTTTCCTAATAGACAGGACATTCGACGTGGTTCCTTTTCTTCACTTGGTGGTAGGCAGTGGCTGTACAGGGCAGTCACTGAACGATGGTGATTCTTCATGCTACTTTGTTACTTTAGAGTTTTGCTATTCACAATTTTGGGACAATGTTTTGACAGGCTGGGAGAAAGAGCATATGACATAATCTTGACTAAAATCTCAAGTGAAAAGAAAATCTTTGTTTTCTCTCCTCGTTGTGTCTTCCTCTCTGTCTGTCTTCTCCACATCCTAAAGGTGAAGGGAAGTGTGCTATGGGATGTGTTCACAGACATGTGGTTCAGCCGCTCTCTCCAGATCCCAGACCAGGTGTCACTGACAGGTGTCCTTGGGTGGGTCATTTCCCACACTCGCATCCCTGTCTTCCTCTAACACACAATGGCACATGCCTTGGAAAGACCTGGTGAGATTCAGTGAACACATGAGACCGGCGTGCCTCTAAAATGTAGACCAACATTTGTCTCCTGTTGTATAGTAGTTAGCAGCACAGGCTCTGGTACCAGGCTCTGAGTTCAAATCCTGACTCAGTTACTTATTAGCTCTCGGATCCTTTCATGTGTCACGTTGCCGCTCTGAGCCTTAGTTTTCCCATCTGTGCAGTGAGAATGTAAAGACCCTTCTTACTGGATCATCATGAAGACTAAGGGGCGAGTGTACTTCAGGCGCAATCACTGCCGGTGGGTGGCGCACTCTGCCAGGCAGCTGTGGCTTCAGTAACGAGTGGGACTGTATACACGCATTCTCTCCCTTCTCGCTTGGGGAAGACAGAACTAACATGTCCAGCTACACATTTTCTTGATATGTTTACCTTAGATGCTAAATAAGTAAAAGCAATAAAAACTTTGTCATGGGTGAGACAGGGAATGTGCGTGCCCTTCTTGTTTCCTCTCCAGATACAAATATGGATGAAAGCCAGGGAAGCCAACACCCAAAATGCTTGGCTGGACAGTGGAACTTAAACGCGGCACAGACCACAGGGGAGGCGTCTCCAGCCTCTGCTGCCTGCTCTCAGGCCTCCTTGGTCTTCTTTTTCTTTTTCTTTCTCTTTTTCTTGTCAGTCACACGTGTATAATTTGTACTGGATGTGCAATGGGTGGGAACGGTTTTGCATGTTGTATATCGAAAGTCCCAGTCTTTATTTTCTATTGAAACTAAGGCACCACACTCAGGTGGGAAACTCCAGCCACCTGGACAGGTTCGGTTGCATTAAAAACAAACACCCTGGCAGAAAGTGTGTCTCCACTGCAGCCCCTCCCCCGACGAAAACATGCCCCGAAAGGCAACGAAGCACACAGCACATAACGAAAACCAACAGAGCGGGGCCTCTGGCACGTGCTGTCAGTGACGCGCTGGCTTCATAATAAAATGTAAACGCAGTTACTTCTGTGCGTCTTCTACTGCAGGAGGCGGTAGGAGAAATGGGCTGTGGAGTAAATCTCGGGCAGCGTTGCCGGGAGCTCCTGCAGGGTCCCCGGCCTGGTCGGAGGGACGGCGAGTCTTCCCTTCGGAGCCGCGGCTCTCCCCTTCCCCGACGGCTTTGTGGAGCTGCCATGTGTGCTATTCTTACAACCCTCCGGACATTGGTGCTTCATAAAGCAGCACAGGAACAAAGCGTGTTGAGCCTGACAGTGTGGTTTCAGGGTGGCTTGTCTCATTTTTTACCCCTCCCCCCACCACTTAAGTATTTCAGCTTGCATGTCTGCTGTAAACATAAGCCTGACCTGTTTTTTTAAAAATCTGGGTTCAAAAGGATGAAAACATTGCTATGATTTTGGCTAAAAGTCAGGCCCTGCGGTAGTGCTGAGTCCCATATGGAAACGGCCAGAAGGTGCTACTCACCCCGGCGTGGGTGGGAGGGAGCAGTTTTGTGTTGTGGACTTTAAGATGCGGCCTGTTGTCACTGATAAGCCTTGGTCCTTCTTCCCTTTATTTCCCCTCATCAAACGCTCGTCAGGAGCAGGTCTGTAGCAGGTACATCTTGGTGTCTGTCCGTCCGATGTAAGGGCCCTCTTTGGCTACGAACTCCATGAGGGCATGCTGAGGGTTTCTGAATCACACGCCACCTAACGCAGGAGTATTCGCTGCATGGCTGTTGAGTCCTTGTTTTGGGTGAGCAAATGCATGTCATGATAACAGCGGCTGGCATGTTTAATGTTGGAATGTGGCCGCTTCTCCGGCAAGGGCGGGCAGGCTCTCCACGTGGCCGCCCCTCTGCTGGGTGGCTGCTCCAATGGCTCTGGTTGGAGAGGAAGCTGAGGGGCAAACTCCCGCTCAGGTGGCCGAGGGCCTCAGAAGCTCTGTCTCCTCGGGAGGACGAGCTCAGTCCGAGCAGTGCAGCCCCGAGTCCTCTGCGAAGTGCTCCTCGGGTTCTCGCTCGGCAGCCTTGCTCCTGGCAGCACCGGGCGGGTTCCGAGTGGTTAGGAAAGAGGAGGTGCTGTGAGTACTAAGCACTCTGCTCCCGCTCTCTGCTGTGGGGAGGTCTCCTGCTCAGCTACGTGCATTGCCTCACCCTGTAGTATCTGACATTCCTGAGGCAGGTACTTTCATTTCCCGGGCTCTACAGAGGAAGCTGAAGCGCAGGAAGGACAAAGAGAGGTTGATCGACGTCCTCAGGTTATACGGCTAGAATGTGGGAGAGAGCAGATTACCAATAACTTCAGAGCTTCTTTCAGAAGGAGGGTAGGATCCAGGGACTCAAAATATCTACTTTCATTCACACCTTTCGAGTATTTTGTTTTGGTTAATCTGAATGATTTTGAAATCGGGCAGTGGTGCGAAGAGAGACTGGCCAGGACTGCGAGGTTAGTACTGCTCCGCAGACAGGAGGCTGCCTGCAGGCCGCCTGGAGTGCTTACCTGCAGGCGTGCGGCTGGCAGGACCCGCGGGATCAGGAAACGGCGCCAGGCCGCCCGTGCCTAGCGCCCACGTGGAGGAGCTGACATCTGAGCCCGTGTAGTGACAGAGCCAGGTGCCGGGGCTGAGGAGCTC
The DNA here is from genome assembly GCA_004026665.1 of Murina feae. Classification (NCBI taxonomy): domain Eukaryota; kingdom Metazoa; phylum Chordata; class Mammalia; order Chiroptera; family Vespertilionidae; genus Murina; species Murina feae. The sequence goes on from PVJC01017756.1 coordinate 27,742, forward strand.
AGCCTTCCTGGTCGGCAGCTCTCTGGCTTTGGATGTGGGCTTTCGTTTCTTCCCCCTCATCACATTGTCAGCAAGAGAGTAGATACCCTGATGTGATGATCAGGGCCCAGGTAAGATGTCATGATCTCCGGTTGATCATTAATCTGAATTTCAGTCACCGAGTCGATGTGGTTATTATTTTTTCATTATATTCCCATTTGGATCTCAGGAATGACACAAGAAATGTGCTTGTTTCCTCAATTAAAATGGAAACAATGTATTTTTCTTTTTTTGCTGGGAGGAGCAGCTTTACAAGAAGATGACTTAGGAGGAGCTGCTTTTCTGGGAAAGAGATTAAACTATAGCATGGGTCCTGAATGTGTGTTTTAAAGAATGCTGACATGTTTTGTTGATGCTGGCTATTTTATTTGATTGCTATCTGTTCTGAAGTCTTCCCCTCCTTTTTCCTTCTTTGAAATCTGTCGGTTACTATGGAAACAGTGTTGTTTTGGGTTGGGGTGGAGCTGTATCCACAAAAGCAGTGTAAAGTCATTTATAAGATGGGTTAATATTTATTCTGGCTGGACATACTGGTATATGGAATGTGATAAATGATAATCACAATCACACTTACAGAATAAATTTGCACTTTTATTGTTATTTTCTTAGTCTGTCTAAATGTGTGCGAGTTTGCTTGGAATGCACGGTCATTTCCTCTCTGATCTGGATATTACCTAGAAGCCAACAGCCAGCGCCAGTGGACTTGCTCTGAGTTGTAAGTTCTCGGTAGGTTTCACACCAACTCTTCGCATCCCTGTGGCCAGGCTCTCATTCCAGACGGTTATTTCCTGGACTATCTTTTGAGTTCTGCGCAAGGACCCGGTGCCCTGGGCCCACTGCTCTCCTCTTGGCTAGTCCGTGCCCAGCAATGCGGATGGCACAGCCTGCCCTCACATCGAGCTGTGCAGGGGCTCAGGGTAGCAGAGGAAAGGACCAGTGGTGAGCTGACCAACTGCAGCTGGAGGATGAAAAAAGGGTAGGGATTTTGGAAAAGTTCACGAGATGATCAGTAAAAATGATGAAAGGGTAGCGAATAGGGTCTTTGTGAAAAGGTTAAAGAAACGGGGCTGCTGATTTGAACACACAGAGGAGAAGCTGGAGAGTGTGTGCCTGTGGGGTTTTATTCAGTCTGTTCTCTGGAAAAGTGACTGTGAGAAAGGGGTGCACACTCTTGCCCTGGGAAGACCTGTCATTAAGAAAGTGTTACCTGTGGTAGAGCAGGTGACACCACTGTGTGTGACATGCTGACCTGGCAGACGCCCGACTCTAGACAAGGACAACCACAGAGAAATGCTGCTCCTGGCCCCGTGAATTTGTCATCCTTGAGCTATGCCCCTGGCGGCTGGTTTGCACAGCCTGTTGGTAGACAAGCAGTAGTTTAGATGACCCCATAGCAGTTCCTCATAGGCTCCTGACTTCATATTATCTCATTGAGATTGAATTTTTGAAGTTAATTTTTAAATGTTTTGACAGACATTTTCATCTCTCCAAAAATAAACATCTTAACTAATAAAAGCATAATATTGAAATTAACCGTTTCTCCAGGATGGGGTAAGCCACGCCCACCAGCCAATCAGAGCTGCTGTATGCAAATTAGCCCACCCAAGATGGCGGAGGTCTCAGCCTGGGAGAAGCGGTGTGCGGCACTGGGGTCCCGCAAGGCAGATGCCTTGGGGGAGCCAGGAGGGGAGGAACAACCTGGCTGGAGGCGCAACCTGGGGGGGAGGAGCCAGCCGGCCTGTGGCCGCTGGTGGGAGGAGCAGGTCCGGCCAGCGCTGGTGGCAGGGCAGCCGGGGCCTGGGGGAGCGAGCCAGCCCAGGTCCCCAGGCTGCCCTGCGGCCTGGAAGGAGATCCGTGATTGTGTGGGGGGGGAGGGGGCACGGGCGCTCACGGAGTGCCCGTGCCCCCGCGATGGATTTCAGGCAGCAGGGCAGCCTCCGGGCGGAGGGACTGAGCCAGCTCCATCCCCAAGGCTGAGGCCTGGAAATCAGTGCAATCGGGGCACACAGCACACACAGAGGTGTGCCCTCCATGTGTGCTGTGTGCCCCAATGGATTCCAGGGTCCTAAACTGAGAGGGCACAGGCCGGGATGAGGGACCTCCCCACCCCTGCCGAGTGCACAAATTTTTGTGCACCGGCCCCTAGTAGGAATATAAAAAAATTGCTCCTCTTAGGTTTAAAAAATCCCACAGAGTGAGGACAGTGGGAGCCATTGGGGGTCCTGATCTTCCAGTTAGCAGAGTTGTTTACCTCATGACACCTCAATGGCGTGGGCCTGCAGTGTCCAGTCCATCAGTCAGAATGGAGGCATGAGGAGGAGACTGGCAGGACATGGGCCCAGGACCGAGGGGCCGCCTTGATCTGGGGTTCCTGGGCACCACAGCGCCAGCAGCGCCCGTACCGGCTAGACACAGACTCTCGGGCCCTATCGCCGACCCGCTGAACCAGAACCTGTGGGGAATCCAGCACTTGGTCCTACCCAGCTTTCCTGTGAGCACCACTGGTCTGACCATCTCTCATTTACTTACAGCATTAACAAGGTGATAGCCAGTTTGGGGCAAATTAGCGATTTGTGGCATTGTTACCATGGTGACTGATTAACCTGGCATAGGAAAAAGAGAGTTTCTTAGCCGTAGGCTGCCCCCAACTCTTTTATGAACATACACTAGAAGCCCATTGCAGGAAGACTCCTGCAAGAATAGGGCTTCCTAAGCCGGAGCAAAGCAGAGAAGGGAGCGAAGCCTGCTGAGGCAGGGTTCACCCCCTTCTCTGCTGCCTCGCTTCCTCCCACCTCTGCTGCCTCGCTTCCTCCCTTCTCTGCCACTTGGCTCCCTTCTGCAGCACTTGGCTTCCTTCTAGGCTGTCTTCAGTCTTTGCTCCGCGCGCCTGTGTATACAAATTAACCGCCATCTTGGCTGGGTTAATTTGCATATAGTCGCTCTGATTGGCTGGTGGGTATGGCTTAGGTGTCTGGGAGTGATGTTTAATTTGCATATTACTCTTTTGTTAAATTAGATAATTAATAGAAGAGCTGCCTTAACATGGCTTGGGACACCCCTTTAGCAAGAGATGAGGAATTCCCTGGGGTAATTCATTAAAATCATTTTTACCTGTCATTTCTTTTTTGTGGGGGTTGGTCCACCTATCTATCACCTCCTGTGGGTGCCCCTGCTCTCCCCTGGGTGCCTCTTGTGTGTGGCAGTGTATGGTGAGGACAAAGCCCTTCAGATGGTGGGCTGCCCCCCAGCGCTCCGGGGCCCCCCACCTGCCACCGCGACTCAGGATGAGGCACCTCCGCTGTTTCTGCTGTTCCCTGCGCTCACTGCCTCAGGCTGTGTTCTCAATGGAAGGGAAGGAAGAGAATAGCCTGAAAACAATCCAGTACCGATCAGACTCGAAGCACAGTGAGCGGTGTTTGGACATTGCTTGGACTGTCATTTTAGCGAGTCTTCTGTTTGATGTTTGATTAAATAGCGTTTCTGTTCCGCATTGAACAAGATGAAGTGGATGTCATAACAGAGATAACTAAATGATGACAACTTTTCTTGACTGTGAATTTCATTAAAGATATACATTGTGTTCTTCCTTTCCCTTTGAATGACAGAAGTTGACAAATATCTGGGGAGAGTTGTTTTTAGAGGAAAGTTAGCAGCTCATCCCTGTTTAGATGCCCCAGCCCTAAGACAGAAGTCAGGGCTGCGGCCGGCAGGAGAGACGGTGGGCAGAGCACGGGGGAGGCCGAGAAGCGCCTTGCGCAGGGCTGCACTGACCTGCGCTTAGTTACTGGCTTTATAAATGTTTTGTTTCCCTCCAGCATGGTGCTTAGACACATGGAAGTGTGGGTTTGTTCTCTTGCTCCCCCTGGGAGCACCTTTGCGGTGCTGTCTCAGCAAGGGAGCACCTGGGAACACTGCCTGAGTGAGTGTGCATGCTAGGCATGGAGCAGGAGCCGGGGGAGGGGGGGCGGGGGCGCGGGGTAATCCTCGGGTGCTGCTTTGTTACAGTACTCCTGTCCTGGGCCAGTTTCTTAAGCCCCTTGTACCCAGATTTTCCTCTCGCCATGTGGAGGTAATACAGCATCCACTTCATATTAATCATTTTTTAATATGTTTTTATTGATTTCAGAGAGGAAGGGAGAGGGAGAGAAACATCAGTGATGAGAGAGAATCATTGATTGGCTGCCTCCTGCATGGGGATGGAGCCCACGGAGGCCGTGGGAGGAGGCCGTGGAGGAGGCCATGGGAGGAGGCCATAGGAGGAGGCTGGTGGAGGAGGCTGGGGGAGGAGGCCGTGGAGGAGGCCGTGGAGGAGGCTGTGGAGGAGGCTGGG
>PVJC01017757.1:0-32145 GCA_004026665.1 Murina feae
GGTCACATTTGCATGTTTTGCTTTTATTATAGAAGATATTGTTTGGACTACTGTTATGTCAAATTTTAAAGCTGCCATGTAAAGTTTTATATTTAGCAAAGTATTTGTTAAATAATTATTTCTATTTTATTAAATAAAAATATATTTAATTAACATTTATAGCCTCTGGTCATCAAGGTAAGCCTATATTTACAGTTCAAAAATAGTAAAAATAAGTTATTTGTGTTATTTCATTTATTTATCTTTTATTTTAAAATAATTTAAAATTTTTTCAATTATAGTTGATGTACAATATTATATTAGTTTCAAGTGTACAACATAGTGATTAGACATTTATATAACTTACAAAGTGATCACCCTGATAAATCTAATATTCACCTGACACCATACATGGTTATTACAGTATTATTTGACTATATCCTTATGCTATATTCTATGTCCCCATAATTATTCTGTAATTACCCATTTTTACTTCTTAATCGCATCACCTTTTCACCCATTCTCTCCACCCCTCCCACCTGGAAACCATCAAAATATTCTCTGTATGTATGAATCTGTTTCTGGTCTTTTTGGTTATTTTCTTTTATAGAATTTACATATAAGTGAAATCATGTGGCACTTGTCTTCTTCTGTCTGACTTATTTCAATCAGTATGGTGCCCTTTAGGTACATCCATATTGTTGCAGATGGCAAGATTTTATCCTTTTTAATGGCTGAGTCATATTTCATTGTATATATGCACTAGTTCTTTTTTAAAAATTTTTTTTAATTTTATTGATTTTTTACTGAGAGGAAGGGAGAGGGATAGAAAGTTAGAAACATCAATGAGAGAGAAACATCGATCAGCTACCTCCTCCACACCCTCTACTGGGGATGTGCTCGCAACCAAGGTAGATGCCCTTGACCAGAATCGAACCTGGGACTCTTCAGTCCACAGGCTGATGCTCTATCCACTGAGCCAAACCGGTTCTGGCAATGCACCAGTTCTTTATCTATTCATCTATTGATGTACACTTAGATTGCTTCCATATCTTGGCTATTATAGATAATGCTGGAATTAACATACGGGTGTATATGTCTTTTTGATTTAGTGTTTTGGGTTTCTTCAAAACAAAACAAAACAAAAAAACACAAGTAGAATTTCTAGGTTCTTCCTTGTCTCTTGTTTTAGCCTTTGACTGGTATAAATATTGCTATACCAGCTTCTTTATTTGTTTCTTTTCATTTTAATGGATTAACTTTTTTCTGTTCCTTTTCTTTCAGTCTATGTGTATCTTTTGACTTGAAGTGTGTATCTTGCAGATAGCATATGTAAGGGTCTTATTGTCATTCATTCAGGCATCATATGTGTTTTGATTAGAGTATTTACTTCATTTGCATTTAAAGTCATTGTTGATAAATATGTATTTATAGTTCATACTAGAGGCCCAGTGCACAAAAATTTGTGCACTCGGGGTGGGGGGGTGGTCCCTCAGCCTGGCCTGTGCCCTCTCGCAGTCTGGGACCCCTCAAAGGATGTCCACCTGCAGGCTTAGGCCTGCTCCCCGGGGGATTGGCCTAAGCTGGCAGTCAGACATCCCTCTGGCAGCCCGGGAACCCTCAGGGAATGTCCACTTGCCAGTGGGTGCAGGCCTAAGTTGCAGTCAGACATCCTTAGCGCTGCTGAGGAGGCAGGAGAAGCTCCCACCACCACCTCTGTACTGACAGCCATCAGCCTGGTTTGTGGTTGAGCAGAGCTCCTCCTGTGGGAGTGCACTGACCACCAGGGGAAACTCCTGCATTGAGCATCTGTCCCCTAGTGGTCAGTGTGTGTCATAGTGACCAGTCATTCCCAGTCATTCTGCTGTTAGGGTTAATTTGCTTATTACCTTTTTATTGTATAGGATTTTTATTCTTTTTCTTTTTTTTTTTCTTAAAGACCCTTTATCATTTCTTGTAATACTGGTTTGGTGGTGATAGTCCTTTAGCTTTTTCTTATCTGGGAAGTTCTTTATCTGTCCTCTGGTTCTAAATGATAGTCTTGCTGGGTAGAATAATCTTGCTTGCATGTCCTTATTTTTTATCACTTTTAATATTTCTTGCCAATCCCTTCTAGCCTGCAAAGTTTCTGTTGAGGAATCATCTGACAGTCTTATAGGAGCTACCTTGTACATAACTTACTGTTTTTTTCTTTTTGCTTTTAAGATTCTCTCTTTGTCTTTAATCTTTGCCATATTAATTATGACATGTCTTGGTATGGGCCTCTTCAGGCTAATCTTGTTTGGGACTCTCTGTGCTTCCTGGACTTTTATGTCTTTTGCCTTCACCAGATTAGAGAAATTTTCAATTATTAATTTTTCAAATAGATTTTTAATTTCTTGCTTTCTTTTTTCTCCTTCTGATACCTTCATCATACAAATGTTGGTATGGTTGAAACTGGTCCAGAGGCTGCTTAAACTTTATTTATTTATTTATTTATTTATTTATTTATTTATTTATATTCTCTGTGTTTTCTTTTTCTGCTCTGATTGGGTATTTTCTGCTTCCTTATCTCCCAAACCACTGATTTGATGCACTGCTTTATCTCTATACTGTTGATTCTCTGTAATGATGTGGTCTTCATTATGGTTATTGTATTCTTCAGTTATGACTGGTTCTTTTTTTTATATATTTTCTCTCTCTCTCTTTTATGTTTTATCTCCTTGTTAAACACATTATTGAACATCCTTATAACTAGTGTTTTGAACTCTTCATATTGTAGATTGCTTGTCTCCATTTTGTTTAGTTCTGTTTCTGGAGTTTAGTTCTGTTCTTTCATTTGGAACATATTTTTTTGTCTCCTCTTTTGGGCTGCCTGTCTGTATTGCTTCTGTGAATTAGGTAGAGCAATTGTGTCTTCAGACTTTGTAAAATGACCCTATGTAGTAGATATCCTGTAAGGATCAGTGGCTCAGCCTCCCTGGTCATCTGATCTGGGTGCTCCAGGTGTGCCACTTTGTGTAGGCTATGTACACCCTCCTATTGTAGTTGAGCCTTGATTGCTGTTGGCACATCAATGAGAGGGATTTACTCCTAAGCTTATTGGCTATAACCACATCAGAGGGGCTGCTATGTAGAAGCAGAGCTTACAGAGCAGAACTCCCTTCAGTGGCCCTCTGATGCCTAATGAGTATACATTTTGGTGTGTCACTCGTGGAGGTATTTGGGTATTGCTTCCATGTGGTTTGAAGTTGTACATGGGGCATTCTGGCTCTGTATCCTCCTGGGAGGTGCAGGCCAAGATCACTAGCCACTTTTGCCCTGCCCAGTGTCACCTTGAAAGAGCAACAAAGTGATCTGCAGATGGCTGCTACTTGTGCTGGGCTTGGAGGTGCCACGGGAGGCTAAGCTACTGCTAGGGCCAGGTCTGTGGATAGAGATACAGGGCATGCCAATACCAGATGCTGCTTCTTTGATGTTTGTGAAACTTTGAGAGAATTTAGGAAAACCCACAGTATGAGCCAAACAGGCCATTTGCATGGTAAAACCACCAGAAATGGTGTGGGTAGGCCCCAAAGTTGGTTGGGCCAGTGTTTAGGGAATCAATAACACAGGGTGAGCAATTCAGCTTCGTTGAGGAAGACATAGATATGACCTCCACCTACACCTGTAAGGGTAGGGCTCCAGCACTTTTGTCTGAGAGAAAATTGTTCTCTGGCTCACACCTGGGAGTAAGACAGTTGTTTCTCCCTATATGTTCCTGATGTGCTTTCAACATTACTGTCTAAAAGCAAGGTGCTGGCACTTAGAGGGAGTGAGTCAGAGGAAATCTGTGTGCTGGCCCTTTGAGATGAACTACCTTGGATTCCAGAATTTTTCTGTCTCACTCAGTCACAATCCCTTCTGGTTTTCATTTCCACAAAATATGGAGACCTTGCTTCTTGGCATTGGAACCCTGGGCCATAGGTCTTGGTGTGGGGCTAAGACCCCTTGCTCCTCACAGGGAACCTGGGCAGCTGAGATATCCCTCCTGATTTTTAATCACATGTGTCTGTGAGACCAGTCTGTTCCATTTTTCCACCCCTCCTATAAGTCTAGCTGTGGCTTATTCTGTATATTATGATTTATAGAATTCTGTTTAGCTAGATTTCAGGTAGTTCTTGATGGTTGTTTTATAGTTTAGTTGTCAATCTAATGTGGTTGTGGGGTGGTGAAAAAACTGTGTTTACTTACTCTGCCATCTTGACAGAAGCCCTTATTATTACATTTATTAACCACCCCTATTAATTATTCTAGGCCTAGCTATATTAAAAAGCTGATATTTGACCATTTTGAACTATTAAAAAATATCAATTTCATAAAGTAGAACTTGTGCTTTTTTAGAATAACTAGAATTCCCAGATTTGAAATACCCCAAATAGATGATAAACAATGGTTTTATGAAAGATACAATTAGAAAGAAACTCATGCTTATAATGAACAGAAAATTAAAAATAATTTTTGAAAATTATTAGATATGCAAGACATATATTCATACTGCTCATGAATTCATAGACCAATATTTCAGTGTGGTCTGCTCAAAAGAGAACAAAAAAATTTTGAGAGTATTGATACTTTTATTAAAGCATTATCTGAAATGTCCTTTTAAATTTTTGGTCATGTAATACAATTGCTAAAAAGATTCTAGTCAATTTTTTGGAGAGAGAGAGAGAGAACAAGAAAGAGCGAGGGCGAGAGAGAAAGAGAGAGAGAGAGAGGGGGAGAGAGAGAGAGAGAGAGAGAGAGAGAGAGCGAGAGTGAGAGAGAGAGGAGAGAGAAAGGGAAAAAGAAAGAAACAGGCTTGTTGTTCCCCTTATGCATTTATCCATTGGCTGATTCTTGTATGTGCACTGACCAGAGATCAAACCAGCCACCATGGTGTAGGATCTCTAGCCAATTGAGCTACCCAGAAGTGACAATTCAGATGAAAGGAGGAAAATATATGGGCCAGGTGGCCCAGCCCTGTCCTCTTACATTTTATCATATTGTGCTATTTTGCTTTTTTTTGTTGTTTTTACTGACAAACTAAATTATTACTGTATTATATATATACCTTGCCTTTTCTGAGCTGTATAAAGACGTAAATCTTTGGGATTATTTTTACCCTGTGTTCACTCACCAAGACTTGTAGGGTAAATAATAAGAAAAGTAAACCTGTACTTATGGACAACAGTTTGGAAAAGCTATGTTTTATTTAATGGGTTTTATTGAATTATAAAGGATTTTAGCAACTGAAAACAAATCTTTCTGCAAAGGCTTATCTTCACCCTCACAGAGCTTCAGGCCAAGACTTTTTTGGAGCAGTCAAGCATTGAGTTACATGGTGACTCTCCTCTATGTGAGGAGATGTCAGAAATCCTAAGGACTGGTTGCCCCCTAAATCTGCATGAGGGAATTGGATTCCGTATAGTCTTTCTATCTGTGATATGCTAAAGACAGAAATGTGTATGATCAATCTTGAAAACATTCCAAAAACGTCATTTGGTGATACAATATTCATACTCTGTTGACGTCTAAGATGAATCTGAGATGCCACAATGATTTTGAGTGCCAAATTTATTATTTGTAAACTAGAATAACTTAATATTTAAATAGATTTTGTTTCAGTCTATGTTTCTTTACAAGAAATCTTCCATTTCTCTTGCTTACAAGACATTCCTATGTACAGCATAATGATTCTGTTAACAATCCTAAGAAACAACTCTTTTATATTTACTCACAAACACAATACCTCAGCATTCAATATTTAAAAACAATAAATATTAGCATCATTATTTCCCTTAATCTGCAGGTACATATTCTTGAGATTTTAAAGTCTGGTTCATTGGAATTATAACCCCCAAAAACCTAGTTATTTAAAACCCTGTATTATTTTGCGCTTGATATGAGTCTTAAGGGGAATTATGTTTGCCATGGGAAACAAAATTACTAAATTATTCTCAATGAAAAAATATCTTCCTTAAATTATTGTGGATTTCATTCACTATAGGTTTTGTCATAGACAAGATATTATCAAATATATAGCAATGGGTGTTTTAAATGCTAACCTTGGAAATAGTGAACAGAATAGGAACAAAAGGTAAAGTAATTATCTTCTAATTCATGATGAAAGCCAGAGTCTGAGATGCAAAATGGGATACTGAATGTAGGAAAATGGGAGATTTTACAAAGTACAAGTTGCTTAGAGTATACAAGGTTTCAAGAGTAAACCCTATAGGAACCCAGTCAAGCAGGAATGGAAAAGGAAACTGTATGCAGTAGACTGTGGGATTCTGCTTAGGAGGGTGTGATTCTTACTCAGGGAAAAGTCAGAGAGTCATTTATTGGCATCAGAAGGGTGTGTTCAGTTTTCTATTTTAAATATTAAAATTAAGTTAGGAAAACAAAATATAATAGAGTTTATGTTATTGGTGACTTGCTTGAGGAGACCAAGAGAAAATAGCTTCACTTTGGATTGAGCAGAGATGCAGGGAGTATAAACAAAGGTAGAAAGTGAAGGAGAAGGTGGGGAGTTGGGTGGAGGAGAGAAAATTCTAAGAGTACCACCCAGGTATTGAACGCATGAATGAATATTTCATTCATGCTTTGTCCTCTAATCCTCATAATAGGGCTATTAATAGGTTATTTTCTCATGGACTTCTGGTCAAGATGGTGGAGGAGGTGAACATTGTGTTCAGCTACGTCTTCGACATCAAAATTACAGCTGAAGTATGGGGCAACCATCATTGAAAACCCTCTGAGGACTGGCTGAACCCAAATCTTAACACTAAGGATAAATAGAAGAAGCCAAGTCCAGACTGGCAGGAGGGGCCGAGACACAGAAAACAGTGGTCCCACGTGTGGTCGTTATAAATCAAGAGTGAAATCAGCTGCAGAACTCCCCCTGAGGAGCAAGGAGTCCCAGCCCCACACCAGGTCCCCTGCCAAGAGTTCTGGTGCTGTGAAGAGAAGTCTCCATAACTCCTGGCTGGGAAAACAAACCAGGATGGTGGGTGAGGGTATTGTAACGGGGTGAGACAGAGGGCTGCTAGAGTCCTCGTGCTCCTCTTAAAGGTTCCACGCATGAACTTACTTGCTGACAGACTCACTTGCTTTGAGGAGCAGTGCTGGGGCAGTAGATTGAAAAGTGCCAGGTACACAAAGAGAGGAGCTGAATTGTCTGGTTTCAGAGTGAGGACTGGAAGGGTCGCTTTCTCCCAGACAGAAGAGCTGGCAGAAGCCATTGTTCTTTTGTTGAGACTTCCTCACGTCTAAGCTGCAGGTGAAATATTTGAGTCTCCACCAACCTGGCTGAAACTGTTTGTCCTGCCCGGGTGATTCCCTGAGACCTATCCAAGTTTTGGGTCCTCCCAACCTGCCTTCAGTAGTTTTTCCATACAAAAGGTCTGTTTGGCTTATGCTATGACTTTCCTAAAAATCCAGCAACTGGCCTCTGTGTGCCTCATATCTCTTGCTCAGTAACCCTAAGCCCATAAATAGTGGCAGCATGTCTTAGTTCATGGCTTAGCCTCTCCCAGTAGAAGCCCAGCAGAAGTTACAAATATCTGCATATTACCCTATAGCTCCTACCAGGTGGCTCCTGCTAGGGCAAAGACAGGGGTTAGATCTGGTGTGCACCAGAGCCCCTCCTAAGAGGTCCTACAATAAATACACACAGTGGCTAGCTTAATACCACACCATAGCACCACCCAACCACCTCCACAAATGACACGCCCCAAAGGCAAACTCAGCAGGCATCAGGGCCTTGGTAAAGGGTCAACCTCCACACAACAGCTTCTCTGCTGTAGTCAGGATTACTCCTCACTACCTATCAGCCTGACAGCCAATCCTGCCCATTGAAGTGCTAAGAGCAACCAAGGTTCGTCTATAAGAGGAGGGCAGACACAACCCACAGGAGGGACATACCTGGGTTACCCAGCTCAGGCGACCAGAGAGACTGTGCCTCTGGGTCCCACGTGACACCTACTACATAAGGCCACTCTACCAAGACTGGGAGATGTAGCAGCTCTACCTAATAGACAGAAACAAACCAAGGGAGGCAGTCAAAATAAAGAGACAAAGAAACATGCCCCAAATGAAAGAACAGGACAAAATTCCAGAAAAAGAACTAAACAAAATGGAGACAAGCAATCTACCACTTGTAGAGTTCAAAACACTGATTGTATGGATGCTCAGTAATCTCAGTGAGAATTTTATCAAAGTGATAAAACATATAAATGGAGATAGGAAACATAAAAGAACTAGTCAAAAATAAATACAATAACTCAAGAGGAAGAATGTATTAGAAGGAATCAACAGATTAGATGAAACAGAGGATCTAATCAGCAATTTGGGAGACAAGGTAGCAGAAAAAACTTAATCAGAGCAGCAAGAAGAAAAAAAAATCCAAAAAAAAAAAAAATAATGGTAGTTTAAGGGGCCTTTGGGATAACATCAATCATACCAACATGTGCATCATCTAGGTACCACAAGGAGGAGAGAGAGAGCAGGAATTGAAAACCTATTTAAAAAGCTGATAAGAAAAACCTGGGGTTCAAATTCACAGAGAGCAATGAGCACTGTCTACCTTAGATGGGGCTGGCTCCCCTTAATCCTCTACTGGGCAATCCACTCATTTTTGCCCCGGGTTGCCTCCTGTTTAGTTTTGTAGGCATTTGAGTTTCTGTGCTTCCCTAGGGATATAAATATAACACTCTATTTTGTTATAAACCTTATATAAATTCCTTACGCACCTAACCTCAGGTTGGTGGGCACTGGCAAATTAAGGAATGGAATGCTTCACTTTGGTCAGTAACAAGAGAACAAAATGAGAATTTAGCAAAGGAAGAAACTAGAGATGACCGGTGTCTGCTCCCACCTCGCTCTTCCTGTATATGGGGAAATAAACGCGGCTGCCTGAGTTCCTTGAAACGGAGACTTAGATTATTTTCCTTTAAATACAATGTAAGTTCTGAAAACCAGAGGGAACACAGGTATCAAAGAGTCTGACAAAATAGTTACAATAGTTAAAACATTCTATTTCAACCTAACACAGGAGGGGCCTTCTTTAATTTCAGACTTTGTCTGAATAATTTTTGTTCTCCAATCTTAGAGCAAGTAATCTGTCTGAAGTAATTTCTGTCGAGATGGCAAATGTAAGCAGCAATAATTCTTACTATCTGAATACGTTAAGATAAATACAAAATATGATAGACTCACATCTAATGAGAAAATTAGGTTCTAAAGTAAGGACATGAAAAAATCACATACATTTAAAATTATCCTTGAAAAGTTCCTTCGCGGCCTGTCAATCATCATCATGGGGTTCTTTGCATTAAATTTGTAGCCTCATGTCCTCGGGATATGGATGACAAGAACAATAAAGCTATCTCTTCTGATTCCCTCAATCACTCCTGCCCTTCCAAGTGCAAGCAAGTAACATAACAAATTGGATGTTGTCAGTGTCACTCCACTATATACCTAATAGCTTACTTTAGAGAATTCTATGGTAGTGTGATTTTTGGTAATATTTTATTCTATTGAAGATATGTTTTTATTAATTTTAGAGAGATAGGAAAGGAGAGGGAGAGAAACATCTATCAGCTGCCTCCTGCACGCCCCCACTGGGGATTGAGTCCACAACCCGGGCATGTGCCCTGACCGTGAATCCCCCGTCTGGCGACCTCTTGGTGTATGGGTGGAAGCTCACATGCTTTTTTTGGTGGACAGGCTATTTTTGGTACTATTTTACAAGCTAATTGTTTTGGGTGACCATGAACATGTTTTGAAGGGGCAGGCTGTGTTGCATCTAGATATAGAACAACTAATATTGTGGTTACCCTTTGTGTGTGGGATGTGTTGATGTGTTTTTAACAGCCTGATGGGACACAATATATGGGCCCGATTTTCTTTTTAAGTTTGCTCTTAGGATGCTGAATCCGTCCAAGGGAAGATTAATCAACCCAGAGGCTGCCTACACATTAGTACATGTCTCTTTACAGCTTGTGAAATACCAGTAATTCTCCTGCCCTTAAAACAAACAAGGCAGCTGTTTCCCCACACTTTTAAAGTGGTGAGTAAAGATGTGGAAAGGCATGTAGCTGTTAAAGTTTTATGACTAAGAAAAATTAAGATTGACCTGATTCTAAGATCTTTAATTTCCTCTTACATTATTTTCTCCCAAATACTTTCATTTTTCTTCTTATAATTTATACACACTTCTTATCTATAGCCTTGTTAACATTTAACAAATCATGAAAATATCGACAAGTCAGCTAAGACACTATCGTTTTCTTTAGGATCCTGAAACAAAACTTTGTAAAGGATTTATAAATATTCTGAATAGAGCTAAAATCAACACATCTGTTTTTTTGTTTAGTGACAACTTTTAAGGTGTGGTTGGAGCTAGGATTCATCTGTCTTTGGGTTCACTCAACTTTGTTGAACTGGAGTTTAAACATCAACCTGTCTGTGTTTCTATAAAACTGTTGCAATGTCAGCATGACTCTGGGAAAAAGTTTGTTTTCTTTTTCTTTTCCCAGATTATATTTTACTACTGCTGCTCCAACAAAGATTGAACGATATTATAAAATATATGTTTGGAGTGCATTTCTGTTGAAAGAAAAGCCTGGGATAGAATCAACCCCAAATAAACTTCACTTAAAATATTTTATTCTCAAGGGTATGACAAATTTAGAGTGTGCTTATAGTGTGGCTGAATTACTGTACAGAAAAGGAATCTGAATAAACAGATGATTTTCATTTGTCACACTAATATATAAAACCTGCAGTATTGAACACTGAATGCATAGTCCCAAGGAATATCGCAATGAACTGACCGGGTTGCTCCTGTTCATTTGGAAGATTCATGTAAAGTGCTAAAGCCCTGATAACTCAATGAAGAGCTTTGCCATCTGCTCACTGAGTACTTGCAAACTTTTATCCCCCCAAAAATGTCTTTTTAAAATGATTATATTTTCATTTCAGGCCATAAAACATCAAATATGGTTGTACACTGCTTATACATTATGGTGCTGATGAAAGTACTTGAGCTAAAAAGAAGCTATACTAACATATACAGAATGGGGCAAAAGTAAATTTACAGTTGTGACTGAAAAACATGGAGTTTATTCTTGTACTAGGGGTCCAGTGCACGAAATTTGTGCACGGGGGGGGGGTCCTCAGCTCAGCCTGCCCCCTCTCACATATTGGGATCCCTCAGAGGGTGTCCTACTGATAGCTTAGGACCACTCCCTGATCCCCTTGGGCTAATCAGGGGAAGCCACCAGCCCCATCACCCCGCTGCTGCAGCCACTGCCAGTCACCACAGCCACCAAGGTGTTTTCATCAACATGGACTCCAGTCCCTTCACCATGAAAAAATGACAACTTTCTTTAGGCACTTTCAAGATGTGTCTTTCATAGGATATGACATTTCTTTCTTTCTTTTTTTTTTATCCTCACCTGAGGATATGTTTCCATTGATTTTTTAGAGAATGTGGAAGAGAAAGGAAAAACAGAGAGAAACATCAAAGTGAGAGGAACACTTTGATTGGTTGCCTCCTGCATATGCCCTGACCTGGGCCCTGGCCATGGAGGAGCCTGCAACCTAGGTACATGCCCTTGGTCAGAATTGAACCCAGACCCTGCGTCAGCAGGCTGAGGCATTATACACTGAGCCAAATCGGCTAGGGCAGAATATGACATTTCTTAGCCTTCCAGCAGTGGATCTTCATTTTTTTTTTCCAGGAGTGTGGTGGAAAAACCCTAGATCACCTTTAGGGATTCTTATTACCCAGTTTACTAAGAATATTACCAGTGGCATACAGGGAGCTTAGGCAATGAGCAGTAAGAAAAGGTGTTTCCTCTGTAGTTCACTTTGATTACTGGCTCCACCCCTGCCCCTCCAACTCCAGCTCCACCCCTGCCCAGGCCTGTAACCTCTGGCCGAGGCTGCAGGCCTGGGCAGAACACCCCCAAGCCTCTCCAATTGCTGGCTTCACAGAGCCCAGGCCTCTGTGATCACCAGCTCTGATCCTGTCCCCTGCCATCACGGGCTCTACCCTTGCCCCATTGACAGTCTCTGGCCGAGGCTACAGGCCTGGGCAGGGGACCCCATCCCCCTTTGATCACCTGTTCCACCCCTCGGGCACCCACCTCCCCCACCACCTGCCTGACTGACAGGCCTGACCACTTCAGTGGTGAGGCTGAGTCGGACTGGGTGCCACCATCTTGTGGCCATGGGGGCGGCTATCTTTGTGATGAAGTGTTGCCTAATTTGCATATTATTCTTTTATTAGATAGGATTATTATTTATTAACTACTAGAGGCCCAGTGCATGAACTTGTGGTGGTGTCCCTTGGCCTGGCCTGCAGGATCAGGCTGAAACCAGCTCTCCAATACCTGCTGAGGGGTCCAGCTTGCAAGAGGGTGCAGACCAGGCTGAGGGATCCCACCAGTGCACAATCAGGGCTGGGGAGGGATGTAGGAGGTTGGCCAGCTGGAGAGGACCATGGGAGGGTTCCAAGGTGTGTCTGGCCTGCCTCAGACAGTCCCAATAGGCTGGACGCCAGCAGCAAGCTCACCTACCAGTCAGAGCGTCTTCCTCCTGGTGGTCAGTGCACATCATAGTTACTGGTTTACTGGTCAACTGTCTGTCCCCTGGTGGTCATTGCACGTCATAGGGGGTGTTTGAGCGACCTTAGCATATCATTAGCATATTACAGTTTGATTGATTGAATGGCCAACCAGATGACCGGACAGTTAGCATATTAGGTCTTTAATATATAGAATTATACTATTCTCCATATGAACAACTGTAAACCTACTTTTGCCTCACCCTGTATACACACACACACACACACACACACACACATATAGATAGATAGATAAAATAACTGCATTATAGGTAGAAACTGCAACTATAATCCGTTCTCTTTACATTTAACTCCAAATGTACAATTTGTTAGGCTCCACTGAAAGTACAAAATGATAACACTCAGTGTTCTTAGACCCTTAGGTATCTACTTGTATACTGCCATGTATAATTAAAGCAGTGTGTCTGCTTTGAACCTTATATTCATGAGTACTTTTGGACTCTAATCAGAATTGTGGACATTGCAATGCATTTTCTTTATTGCAGCTCATTGCCACATATTTTATGTAACTATTGTGCCATTCATTTTGCTAATATATATTTTTAATGACAAGGAGTTAATGACAAAATAAGAACAGTTGATAGCTGATTATCAAGTAAAACAAGTCAAAATGCATTGTCCTCCTGTGCAGGGGTAACATTAAGTCACACATGCACTACTGGGAAAGGCTTTCTTAGCTGGGACATTTGTTTCCGTTCGATTCTGAACATCTTGGATATTTCGATGAGTGATAGAGTGGTATTAGAAGGATGCTATAGTGCTAACAAATCAACCTTGGAGGGCTCCGAGTTGCCTATTGAGGTAATCATTTGGAATTTATTTATAGTTTATTTCACTTGGAGAGCTGGGGAATCCTTCTATTCTGCTAAACTCTTGTATTGTGTAGGTTTTACTTTCTCTCTCTCTCTCTCTCTCTCTCTCTCTCTCTCTCTCTCTCTCTCACACACACACACACACACACACACACACATACTCACACAGCATTTCCTTTACATTATAAAGATGTCCTTCCAAATTGTTTTACTATTGTTACAGAGTTTAGCTTACAAATCTGAATGTATTATTTTACAATGGTGAGAGGGACGCTTCTGTGAAAACCATTAAAATGAAATGTGTGAGCAGACATTTCTTTGGGCAACAGGAAATGAACCAGTTTGTGACTGGGTTTGAAGTTTATATCATTTCCAGGGCTAAGGGGACTCTTTGATGAGTAGAAATTGATTTGACTGTAGGTTTCCTTGTCAATTCCTCACATTCATGATTTATGAAGCGTCGTTCTGACAGCAGAATATTAACTCGCTCTGAGCCTGGATTGCTTTCCCACAGCGCTTCCTCCATGGCTCTGTGCCAGCAATTGTTGTGGCGGGAGAGTGAGAGTGGGTTTGCTTCCTGGTGGTTGCGGAATCTGATATGGGGAAGGCTGGCCAGGAGGGAAGTCTTTCTCATTATTTCAGTAGTCAATGGCAAATTTTAGTAGAGACGTTTATCCATGTGGAGATTGAGGGGGATTTTGTTTGCTTTATCCTTCTAAGATGGAAAGGCTAAGCAGTTCTACAATCATTTCCTTGCTAATTAAGATTTAGGGTAAAATCATTTCCCCTTTTATGGAGGCCGGTGGGAACATGTATGGCAGGACACTTTTAACTCAAAGCTCAGTAAAAGATGTAGTACAGAAGTACTTTCCAACACTGCGGGCATTTGATGGTCACTTAACAAACACTGGAACAGTATCTTGATTTCAAATGGAAATGCCTGAGAAGGCAGAATTTTTTAGCCCTGACTAATGTGACATTATTCCCACATTTGGGAAGATTACAAAGGGCTCAGGCTCACCAGGAGCTAGGAATGTCTATGAAGAAAAAATACATTGTTTTCACACTCTTTATAATTTCTGGGAGGTTTGTTTTAATGAATTTGACATCAGTTTATAAGGACCATGCACTGAAGAAGTAAGTACACAGGATTTTGGTTTTGTTTGAAAGCTTATAATGTAGATTGTCATCTTTGGGTCCCTTCCATTCACCTGTTGGACAACATAAAGAGTCACGGATTGGGGCCTAACAAAAAGGGACTAATTATTGATACAAGAAAACTACTGTGTACAGATCACTACCTCATATGTAACATACATATTTTCCTGTCTAAGCCTCTCTACTAGAGGGAGGGTGGGTAAAGGAATGGCCCTTTCTAGGAACCTTAGCACTTAATCTGAAGAAATTAATTTCAACTACGTAATCTTTTAGAAATGCCATATTATCTTAACTTTTTTTGACAATTTTGAAATTTTTTTTGTATCTCTCAGTTGGCTTTAAATTAAAAGTAATAACTTATTACAAGGAAGGAAATAATTTTTTATTTGTTTTATTGACTTATTACAATTATTCAATAGCTTGTGTAGCACATATCTGGATAACATATAGTTATGCATATCTATAATCTGTGGTCTTTAACAAAATATATTTTTTTCATGTGAGAAAGTGGATTTTGTTTATTTAGTATGGATTTTATTTTAAAAGCAATGTCAAGGCATTAGAAAGTCTTAAGAAGTGTTATTCCATCAGTCACATGCTAAATAAAGAAATGAGTTGAATATGGATTAGGGTAGAGAAGCAAAAACAACTGGTGAGGAGGCTATTGCTTAAACCTAAGTAAGAGAAGTTGTGGCCTAGACTAAAGTGGTATATTCCAGCTGGAGAGAGATGAGCAAATTATATTCTCAGTATGATGCCAATTATATTTGCTGCTAAGTGATGTGGGATGTGAGGGGAGAAGAGTCATAAATGATTCCCTGGATTTTAATCTAAGTAACTTTCTAGGTAGGGGTGCCATTTGCTGAGATGGGAAAGACTAGGAAATGATGGCTTATGGGTTGGAAAAAAAGAAACTTGTTTTGGCTATGTTACACTTGAGGTGCCTATTTTATATTTAATGATAATCATCATGTAGCCCCTAGATATGCAAGTCTAGACCTCAGTGCAAAGTGTGCAAAATAATAAAGACTGGAATTAAGAGGGCCTGTGACGGGTGCACTTATGCCTCCCAGTCATGGTGGGTTGCCTACAATGGTTCTCAACCTTCTGGCCCTTTAAATACAGTTCCTCATGTTGTGACTCCCAACCATAAAATTATTTTCGTTGCTACTTCATAACTGTAATGTTGCTACTGTTATGAATCGTAATGTAAATATCTGATATGCAGGATGGTCTTAGGTGACCCCTGTGAAAGGGTCATTTGACCGCCAAAGGGGTTGCGACCCACAGGTTGAGAACCGCTGCACAGGAAGAGACATGCTTTGCATCTTCAACAAGACATTTTCTATTCTCCTCTCCAGACAACATCCTCATCAGTAAGAGACTATCACACCTAGTCAATGAAAAGCCACCATACTTCAAACCCCCAGTTCTCTCCCCTGAACTCTTTCTTTATAACAGCCTTTCCCATCTTTCCCTTTCCTCTATAAAGGACATTCCTGTCCTTTGCTTCCCAGACTTGCATATTGTTTTGCAATAGCTTGTGTGTTCTGAATTGCAATTTCCTGATATTTCTGAATTAATTATTATTTTTTTTTGCAGGTAAACTAACCTTTTTAAGGCCGATAAGAGGGAGGGACCTAAGATATGAATTTACTTCTACATTTGCATTTTGTTTAAAGTCATGCTAGTGGCTGGGTTATGTGCAAATAGAGAAGAGAAATAATATAAGACTCAGCTCGTAGCCACTATAATATTTTGGTTGGGAAAAAAGAATCAACAAGCAAGACAGAAAGAACAGTTAAGATGCCAGGAAATAAAGCAGGAGAGTGTGGTTTCCCAGAAGCTAAGAGACAAGTTCTGAAGAAGCAAGTAACAATCAACAGTAAAAAAGCTATTTGACTAAGTGAATCATGTGAGAAATGTGAGGATGTGAAAAGCACTTATCTGACTTCGCAAATGGAGGTTATTGTTAACCAGGATAGATTATTGACATTGTAGGAATGTCACTCTGTGTGAGGTAGGTTCAAGAAAATGTTAGAGAGGAGGAAATATGATAAATACTGGCAAAAAAATTGCTAAAAGAAAATGAACAGACAAATGAGGCAGTAAAGGAAAAGGAATATGTTCCAAATGACGGATTTCTGAGATGAGAGATAATTCAGCCTGTTTGTTTATGGGTATTAGCCAATAGAGAAGAGGAAATTATAAGGAGGGGATGATTTTAGGAGCGAAGCCGCTGCGTAGGTGAATAATTGGTGCTGGGTATGTGAAGGAATTCTGACCATTTCTATTTTCTTAATTAATTAAAAAGTGAGACCATCAGCTAAAGAGAGAAAGCAGGGGTGTTGTTTTGAGGAGAAAGAAATGAAATAGTCTTGTCAGATAAAGAGAAATTGAGTTAATAAGAAAATGTATTAATGGTAAAGCTGCTAGGTATGGTAGTAGATCTTGGCACTTGAGAATCCAATGTTCAAGTTTTCAAGGGTCTTAGGATGTATTAGATCAGCAATTTTCAACCTTTTCATCTCATGGCACACATAAACTAATTACTACAATTTTGCAGAACACTAAAAATATATTTTTTGCCCATCTGACAAAAAATAGGTATAATTTTGATTCATTCATACTGGACAGCTAATATTGTGCTGGCTGTTGTTACTCTTTTAATTTGACAGTCTAAAGGGAAAGAGGTTAGTGATCCTGACTAAATAGTCAGGTACTGCATGTTTTAAAAGCTCTTGTGGCACACTGATTGAAAATCACTATATTAGATGATATTTGTCATTTTGCAAAGATATGGATTTTAGGTCACATTAAAAAAGGGCATGAAAATGTATCACCTGGGTAGAAAATAAAGCTTCTTACTAACTATGTTATTAAAGAGATTCAAAAAGAAAAACTAAAAATAAAATCAATTTTTTTCTTTTCATATTGCCCATAAAAATAAATCATAGTGTTGAGGTTGAAAGTGAAGCAAATATCAAGGAGTCTCAAAGAGTGATTGTTCTTATTCAGACAGCAGAAGTTTTAGGTAATTAAAGAGTGAAATGTCTATTTTAGTGAAGACTTGGACCAGTGATTTGAGCAAACATACTCCCACTCACTGTGGAAACAAGATAAAGTATGCCTGGAATGTTCTCGTCAATGCTCCAACTACTCACATGAGGATAGTCTTAGGAAACATATGGTTTGACTAAGATGTGAATTGAGACAAAACCAAAAGTCTAGGCAAATATTTCTACTTAGTGGAATCACAAAGGCCTTGGAATGTATCCCTCACTACATTCACGGTTTATTTCACCCTCTGGCCCACAGTTTTCATGCTCCTCCTCCTCCTTCTGGTTATATTATGGGCTTGTAAATAAATCTTAGTGATAATCACTAAGTTACTCTCTCAGTACCATTCTGAATAAGTATAAAAGTAATTGTTTTCCTTCTGCATTATTGAATGTACATAAATATAACAATCTGTATTTATTTCATGCTTTCCTTTAAAAATCACTTTCAAATTTATCATGTTATCCTCAAATCAACCCTATAAAGTAATTATTACTTATTACTTATTATTAATGGAGTTTAAAAGATTTATTGATACAGCTGTGCTCATATACTTGGGGAAGAGGAAAAGATAATACTAGAAACCAAGTTTTCAGACTCCAAAATTGCCCCACTGGTTACCATTGAAAGGGCAGTGCAAGACTGACTCAAACAGGCCAATAAGGATGCAGAGGAAATGACCCAAGTCCAAATTAGGCTAACTGCATCCTGCTCCCTGTGCAACAAAACCATGGCCCTTCCCTTGACCAATCAACAGGGGCCACACACATTACCCCACCACTACTTCCAAACCCCCTATAAATCCTTTGATTTCATGGAACTCGCTCTCTCTCCTTGCCCTGCTGCTGTATCGGTGAGTGTGTATGGGACAGAGCTCGAGCTATCTTGAATAAAGGCTCTATGTTTTTGCATTGGAGTCGGGGCTCACTGGTGGTCTTTGAGGATCACGAAAGCTGGGCGTAACATTTGGGGGCTTGTCCGGGATCCCAAGACCCCCCCCCCCCCCAGGGACCCCTGACCCAGAGAGCCTGCTTGCCGCGGTAGCTGTCTGTCTTGTCTGTCTCTTTTGTGTGAGCTCATTTCTGGTAGTGCCCGAAGAGGTCTAGGCGGATGCGTCAGGAAAAGACCACGGGTTGGAAGATTTGAAAGACATTCCTATCTTCCCGGGAGGGACGTGTATACCCTTCACGAGGGATGTGTTTTCCCCTTGGGAATCGGAGGGACGGGAAATTCCCCTAAAGGATTTCAGACAGGAAGGATGGGAAATTTCTTCTCCAGGGTCTGAAATGAGGCGGGTAACTCCCACTTTTAGTTTTGCTTGCACGGAGTTGGAAGGTTGTTCCTGTGGGCCCTTTGTTTGTATGTTTCTGTGTTTCTTTGTTATCTGTTTAGCTCTAGTTGGGCTAGTCTACTGAGAGAGTTAACTGGTCTGTCTGCTGTGGTGGAGTGCAAAAGTCTTGAGATTTCTTTTTCTCCCCACAGGTCCCAGCCTCCAGGAGGGAGATGTACTAAGGTGACTGACGAATGGTTCTCTGAAACTCTCGCTGTTTTTCTGTGGTGTAAATGTAGTATGCGCTGGTGTAAAAGTGTTTCTATGTTTGTTTCTGTTTGTTTGATTAGTTCTTTTCAACCTGGTCCCTCCCTGCAACATGGTAATAGCTCCTCCTCAAACTCAACTGACTTAGAATGTATGTTAAGGAGTTTTTGAATTGCTCAAACTTTACTGCCTTGGATACAAGAAGAAACAGAGTAAGGTTTTGGTAGCAGAAGCAGGCCAGAGGAAGCTATTTACTATGGAAGGAAAGCCTGGTGGGCTTTACCAACAAAAGGGCATGGTCAATCGTTGGGGAATGGCCAGAGGGGTGCCTCCGGTCTGGGTCATAGGAAAAAAGTTGTCTTTTTAAAATCCAGCCGCAAGCTCAGGCCAGGAATGTGGTTAATTTGGATTTTGAATTCCTCAGGCTTCACCTGGAACCATCTTCCACCAGGCCCTGGCCCCGAGGGAGGCCTCAGGAAATGTTTGCTGAATTACCTCTGGAAGGAAGACTCAGGCCCTGTCTTCAAGGGCTTCTCAGTCTTGCTGAAAGGTCTTTCTCCCTTGGAGTTTCTTCTGTTGATTACTGAGAGTGTGTGTGAAGAGATAAGAGTTTTGATCTAGATTTTCCCTTTGTATCTGCAGTATAAAAGTTAAAAATGTGCTGTTTGAATGTTTATTGTCTGAGTTTTGTTTCATTAAGTCATGTAATATAAGCAAGTTATCTCTTATATCTGAAAAGGGGTTTGGGCAGCTGCTCTGCTGGGGGCATTGCATGTGGCTCTCATGGGGACTGCCATCTTGAAGTGATGGGAACCTCCCCTCCCTCTGAATTTGCCAATCACAAAAGAAAATGTTTGCTTACTGAACTAGAATGGGATCTCAGGGGCAGGGTTCACAGCTCCACAGGGCAAAGGGACTAAGGACCCTGCCCCCTGCCATGTTGAATTAAGGTTGATTGGTGGTATTATGTAATGTAAATATAGTATGCACCAAGGTTTTAATGGGGAATGTTACCTATCTTTATTGTTTAAATATGCATCTTTGTTGCTTGCTTAAAATTGTTTAGTTAGTAAAATTTCTGTTTGGGTCTCTTAAAAAATATGAATGTATTGCAAATCTGAAGAATGTTAATTATTTACATGTCACCTAAAAATTAAGCCTAAGAGTTCTAACTAACTGAAAAGTATGGCTTTGGTGTAATGGAGAAAGATAAAGAAAAATGTTAAAAGTTGACTAGATGATAGGCCAGTAAGCTGGGACAAGTAGAATAGGGAAACTGAGCAGAAATTTTGTCTTCCCTAAACCAAGGACACTTGGGAATAGAACTGGTTGGTTGTGCTGAAGGAGTTTGGTGCCTGTTGCTGCTGATGGAGGAGGGGCTGATGTCCCCTTCCAGTGCGTGCCCTTGGGAGAGGCCTGTTCATTAATCTGCCATGGGAGTTGAAACCACTTTTGCTCCAGAGGGCTTAGCGCAGCTTCACCTGGGTGGAGAGATCTCCCCGATGGTCCTGTCCTTGGAAGTGCCAGGGGAGGAAAAATAGAGAAGAGAAAGATTCTCGCTGTCCTCCAGGCCTGGCTAAGGACCACTCCCTGGTCCTTATCAAGTTAAAGCTTGGAGCACAGCCTGATAAAATCTGCTAGTCAAGGGAAATAAAGGCTAGGGACAAAGGAAGCTAATCAAGTTAAAGTTTGAGCACAGCCTGATAAAATCTGCCAGTCAAGGGAAATAAAGTCTAGGGACAAAGGAAGCAGGTGGTATGTGCCCTTCCTGGCCCTAGTACCTGGCAATAGATTCGGGAATTCCTGAGAGCAGCAGAATTCTGTCAAATTTGGATCCCAGGGTTTTCAGAATTGAGGGACTGACCAAGATCTCTTTGGGCTGGGAGGACCAGAGGCTGCATATTAAACTTGTAGACTGCAGTTTGCTAGGTAGAGGTATGCTTGCCTCTTCATCAGACACAGCTCCAGAGAGACTTGTTGTATCCAGTTAGAGTGCTGGATATCAAATGCGTGAGTCATCCAATAACAGGCTCTCTCGTGGGCAAGAGAAGAACACCTGAGCTCTCTGTTCATGCTGAGGTTAAAGTCTTAAAGTGGCTGCTATCATGGATCTGTCTCTCATCAAATGGCGTGAGCAGGATCCTCCCTGGAGAAGAAACCTGGGTTCCCCAAAATCAATGCCAGGGCCCTGCCAGCAGGTGAAGGGATCCTAAGGCAGTTGCTGGGCGTGGAGGCCACAAGGGCATAGGTTAACTGAACCTCACATTACCCTTTTTGTCCCCAGAGGATGGCTGGTTAGCCAATGGTGGGTAAGATTCCTCAGGGAAGAACAACTTAAGATGGGCACAGTTGCATAGGGTCCATCAGGAGAGAACTTGGGGGTCAACAGAGGTGAGGCACAGATCCTCACCCCCCCAACAATGCATAGGCTTGAACACTCACCCTTTCTGAGAGAGGTCTCCTGCCCCCATGGCTGCTTCCCGCTTCCCATGCCCAGCTCAGAGTGGGACCCAGGCAACATACAGAAACTTGGCCCAGCTCAGATCAGGACAGAGAGCTGTTGCAGGGTATGGAAACTTCACAGAGACAAGGGGCAACTGGGCTACAGATGAAGCAGCCTGGAAGGCTGCCCTGGAAACCAGTGGGACCTCTACAGATTCTGGTGGGTAAAGGCTGAAATACATAATTAATTTTACTCAAGTTCTTGCAGGCTTTGCAGCCTACCCAGAAGGCAATCCAGGAACACTGAGCATGTCCCACGTCCAAGAAGTTCTGCCTTCCAACCTGATGACTCTTAAGGTTGCAGGACACCTGGATCCACCACTTCCGAGTGAAGGCAACCCACTAGTCAAGGGATGCCCAGCATGAGTGGAAGCAGTGCCAGGGGTCAATGTCCAATGGGACATCTCCCAGATGGGCTGTGCAGCTCTTCCCCTGTCTGCCTGGAAATGGAGGAGCACCCTGCAGGCCACTCCCCAGAGGAAGGAACAGAATGCTGACCCCCTTTAACATCGTCCTTATTTTAGCCAGAAGTAGCTGAGAGCGAATGGTTGACATCCCCATTCCCTATGGCATCCCGTGGTTGTTACTCCACAGGGCTAAAGAAGCTTGTGGGACAAGAGTGCAGGGGAATGAGGAGGAAGCTGGTCTTGCAAGGAATGTCAGGGCAGGGGGTTTTGTTCTGGAGAACACCTGGGGGGAGGGTAGATGAACAGAATACTCCCTTCAGGGCTTCAGGGGAAAGGAGTACATTTGCAAATCAACAATGACCCAAAAGAGTCAATGATTTGACTCATGTACATAAAACCAGGGGAGAATGAAAGGGCGGTGCAAGACTGACTCAAACCAGCCAATAGGGATGCAGAGGAAATGACCCAAGTCCAAATTAGGTTAACTGCATCCTGCCCCCTGTGCAACAAAACCATGGCCCTTCCCTTGACCAATCAACAGGGGCCACACACATTACCCCACCCACTACTTCCAAACCTCCTATAAATCCTTTGTTTTCATGAAACTCGCCCTCTCTCCTTGCCCTGCTGCTGCATCGGTGAGTGTGTATGGGACAGAGCTCGAGCTATCTTGAATAAAGGCTCTATGTTTTTGCATTGGAGTCGGGGTTCACTGGTGGTCTTTGGGGACCACAAAATCTGGATATAACAACCATCACATGCAGCCATACAATATAATAATGATCATAAATCTTGCATTTTTGATTATTCTTTTCTCAGCTAAGTACTATGCCTAATTGTAGTATTTACTTGTTTAAAATTTAATTTTTGTGTGTGTGTGTGGCAAAATAAGTATTTGTAATTGGGGAAATCTCCAAAAACAATAAATGATAAATAAATAAAAATAAACTCAGAGAGGGAATCTCTTACAAATCATCCAGCTAAATCACTGTTACGTATTGCAAAACTGAGTCCCAGGAAAATTGACTTGCTTAAGGTCATTCAACTGGTTAATAGGATTACAGCTGGATTATATTTCTTGACAACTATCTCAATATGTTTTTCATTGTGTCACATTGTCTATAGAAACTGAACTACAAAAGCACCAAATTTGAGAGCTTGAAAGGACTCTAGAGACTGAGTCCAACCCTTTCATTTTATGAAGGAAATACAGATCCAGAAAATTAAACTGTTTTTGCAATGCTATGTAGTGAGTGTAATAGGAAGTTACCAGTAGTATGGCACTGTGCCTGCCTCAGGTTTCAACTGAGATACTGTAAGGAAAAGTATCAGATAGCAGAGAGTGTGTGGGCAGACAGCCCAGTCCCTATATGCTGATTTTTAAAGGAAATTGCACACATACAGACACACAAAACCCCAAAACATGACTCTTTCACTCCTCTGCCAAATTAAGAACATAAAAAGATATCAAGCAATGGACACAGACAACAGGGGGTGAGGGTGAGGGCAGGATTGGGGAGGTAGGGGGACAATGGGAGGATAAGGACACATTTGTAATACCTTAACCAATAAAGGGAAAAAAAATAATAAAAAAAGATACCAAAGACAGTGGAAAGAGGGAGGGATTGGGAAGGAGATTTCTTTGGATGAGGCTGGTGCTTTGCTTTGAGTTCCCGAATGTTGGGGGGAATTGTGGACATTCTAATTGCTAAGCCCAAGCCCAATGCGTGAGTCTTTGAGAGAACCATTTGATATGCCACCTCTGTGTATTGTGGGAGAGTCAGAAGAGCAGTGCATTGGGATTGCTTGAACTAACTGTCAGGGTTTGCACAGAATATACAACCATTTCTTGTGGGTCAGATGCGGGCCATTTAAAATGAAAGAGCCCATATGAGACTTGTGGGCCCTGTCCTGTCCCACAGTGCCCCTTCAGGGGCAAGGAGACCACAGCAGAAACATGAAGATGCACTGCAGAGAGCCCAGAAGCTGAGGTTTCAGAATCACACCACTACCTAGAACAGAGGTTTGGTCCTTAGGCGACTAGGAGGGAAACTGCAGAGGCCAGGAGAAAAAGTTGACTGTTATCATGCCTCAGTGCCAGAGAGGACAGTCAACATGTGATGGCACCATCTAATCTCTTCATTAACGGCAAATGGTGAGTGATGCAAGATCTTAACCAGGACAAATGGAGGGCAGAGCTACAGCAACAGCCGTCTGCTTCCAGCCTTAAGCACATCTGGGTTGGGGAAGAGAAGAAGATTTAGTGACAGGCCAAGGTGAGAATTTTTCAATATCTTTTCTACATACGTAAGTGAAGCTGTTTTTTACATGGATTGTGAGATGTTGTATTACCTAGGAGTACGTGGGAACAAAAGCCCTGGAGTTGTTGGAATTTTCATCAGGGGCAGGGAAGATTGCAACCAGAGAAAGATGGAGTTAAAACTGCATTTTGTTCATAGTCCATAGGCCCAGCACACTGGTTACAGGAATAATCTCACAATCTCTAGGACTTCTTCCAGTGCACCCTGCTGTCTCAAAATGACAGGTGTAACAATTGAAAGAAGAACAAATTTATTTGGTTTCTATGTTTATCTGCTACAGAAAATTAAGAAAATATCTTGGACATTTAAAAAACCCCTCACTTCCTAGTGGATGTCCAGTAAATGCCTGGCGAACAAATGAACGGAGGAAATAAGCACTGCCATCAGCGGGACGCCCGAGACGGGGTGTCCCTACCATCAGACAGGCATGAACAGCTGAACAGGTGAAAATCAGAAGGAAACCTAATGACTGAGGCACCAAGGGAATAAAAATACAAACATTGCGCTGTATGCCAAGACCCGCCCCCAGGTCCGTGCTGCTTGTGTTCAGGACCTCAGCAGTGAGATGTAAACATGGGTCAGCTGAGTTATTTAACTTGGGCCAAGTTATGTACACAGTGTGTGACCATGCTTTCAATCAAAAAAACAGCACTTGGAGCTTGCTGGCCTACCTTTAAGGGCATGCAATACACCTTGTTCTTTCCGCCTCAAAGGGATCAACAGAGGCAGCAGAGCCTTCCGTCCCCAGCACAGTTGACACTTGTATATGCTCAGTGCCATCATCCTTGCCTTATGGGCCCACAGCTGAACTGCAGGCACCAGTTACCTTCTGGAGGTAACATACAATTACAGCATTTCCGCCAACCTGGAGGACTTGGGGACCTAAATGAGTGACATGTCTCGCACACTGCTGGAGAATCTGGTGGTGGGTGCAGGCTTTTATTTGTAGGCTTAAGGCAATATTGGGACAACACAGGCAACATTAATGCTACACCCTCACAGCCATGGTGTCTCTTAATGGTAAAACTGGACAGAAACATGTAGAAAAGGCATGGCAAGAAATCATCAAGAGGCAACCAGCCACATTGTTGGAATTGCAGTAAAGTACATTAAAAGAAACTTTTCTCTATCACACATGGAAAGTTTCTAGATCACACATGGCATGTTTGACGTTATTGCACAAGATCTGAAGTCTAGGAATAAAGGGGAGCCCAAAGAATAGTTAGATATCAAGCCATTACTTTTAAATTTTGTTGTAATTCTCCAATCATATGGATGATCTGTGAAAAGTAATGGTTTTGTTTCCTTGATTAGCTACACTAACTGTTTCAAGCATAACCTTAGTTAATATACCCGCAGATAGCCCCTCTTATCACACTGCAAACCACATTACGTTTTATCATATTACACCATACAGTGCCATAAGGAATACATGATGAAAAAAATGTGCATTTACACAATGCTATTTAAATTTTTTTCTCAATCCTCTGATGTGGTAGCTTACAAAAATGTTCTTTACCTGTTCCTGTATATAGGATCTTGGCATATGACTTTCGGCATCTATTTCCCCATTTCTTAAATTTGAGCTGACTGCATGACTGTGGCCATATAATGCATAGTAAGTCATGTTGTCCCTCTTGTGAATCTGGGCTTCAGAGATTTCCTAGGTTTCCTCCCTGTCTTTTAACTCTATGTCTAAGGTAGCCTGTTGAAGGATTAGAGACATATGGCATGATCTTTTGTATCACCCTGGTAAAAATTATGCCCACTGGCACACATCTAAGTAAGCCCATCCTAGATTAGCGAGTACTCAACCCAGCAGCTAACTGGAGAGCATAAGTGAGCCCAATGCAGATCAGCTGATTAATTACCCTCCTGACTGACAGAACTGTGAACCAAAAAAAGTTATTGCCTTAAATCACTAAGTGTTGGGTTACTGGATAGCGGTAATTAATTGATATGCCTAGATATACCATTTATGGAGTTCTTTTGTTTTTATCATTCAGAAAAAAACTGTCAGAATATTCCATGGCTAGATCACTTAAAGATTGTCTCAAGTCTTACAAATGGAAGAGACTACAGCTAATGGGGAGACTGTCTCTGTATGCCATTGCTCTGATTCACTATTACTTTGGGAAACCTCTGCCCATAAATATTATTATTTTCATAAACATAAGAGACAAAAAGAAGAGTAGAAAAGAATTCCTTGTTCCCCTTCTTTCCAGCTATAATACCACTGACCACAGGGATCACCCATTAGAGTGGGCCATCCAACCTGACTTGGGGTCATGAGCCTTGAGGGTAGCACTTGGGTATTTTTCAATGTTTTATTCCACGTAGGCCTCTGCTGTTTTAACACACAGTAGTGGCTAAATACAATCACAGGAGCTCAAACTGAATTCATTTGAACTCCTAACTATCATAAAGGAAGTATCTTCATCCAGTAGTTGCATTCACGTTTTACAACACTACACAGCTTTCTTTTTTAAAAAATATATTTTATTGATTTTTCACAGAGAGGAAGAGAGAGGGATAGAGAGTTAGAAACATCAATGAGAGAGAAACATCGATCAGCTGCCTCCTGCACACTCCCCACTGGGGATGTGCCCACAACAAAGGTACATTCTCTTGATCGGAATCGAACCTGGGACCCCTGACTCTGCAGGCCGATGCTTTATCCACTTAGCCAAACCAGTTAGGCACTACACAGCTTTCTGAACTGTCTTGAAATACTTAGGACTGACTGGAGATTTGGTCAGATTTTTTGAGCAAAAGCTATCAACTGTCATGGAACATTCAATCTAAGTTTAGGAAAATCTTTAACATCCAAGATAATTATAACAGCAGATTACTCTGAATAGACCCAAATGAACCTGTGGGGGTCCTGGAATGGTCTAAACTGAAGAAGAAACCTCCCAGAGAATGTTTAATTTATTAAGTGCTAAATGCATGGATTAAAATTCTTCAGGTACTGCCTGTGATCTGAGAACTGATTACTCCCCAGGCTTTATTCCATGAACTGAATATACTAAAGTAGACAACTTTCCCAAGCTAGCACATGAGAGCTACTTCAAGTACACAGATATAGTATAATAATATCTATCTTTAAGAAGCTGTCCACAAGATCCCGCCATGAGACCCCTGCTTACCTCATTTATCACTACCCCTTCAGGCACTTCTATGATCC
Organism: Murina feae; assembly: GCA_004026665.1. Taxonomy (NCBI): domain Eukaryota; kingdom Metazoa; phylum Chordata; class Mammalia; order Chiroptera; family Vespertilionidae; genus Murina; species Murina feae. The sequence continues at coordinate 27,616 of PVJC01017757.1, forward strand.
TGAACATTTCCTTCTGTTTCCTGCTTCTGTGCCTTGTGAATCTTTTCCTTTCTGCCTGAACTATACTTCTCTTTATGTGTTCTCCAAGTGATCACCTTTTCAACTTTTGAAACTCAAGTACTGCCTTTTCTATAGAGTTCTTCTCAACTATAGACCTCCAGCCTATTCTCTAAGTAGATGTCTCCATTTCAGCACAATTTGTGTGTGTGTGTGTGCATGCACATGTGATATTTTATTTTTGCCTTTATGCGGCAGTTTTGACAGATTTTATTAATAGACTAGTGACCTGGTGCATGAAATTCATGAATGGGCGGGGTTCCACAGACCGTCCTGCAACCTCTTTAATTGGGAACCCCTTGGGGGATGTCTGACTGCTGATTTAGGCCTGAAACCAGCAGTCAGACATCCCTCTTGCAATCTGGGTCCGCTGGCTCCTAACCATTCACCTGCTTGCCTGTCTGCCCCTAACTGCCTATGCCTGCCTGCCTGATCACTCCTAACTGCCCTCCTCTGCCAGCCTTGTTGCCCCAGCTGCTCTCTCCTGCAGGCCTGATATTGCCCCCAACTGCCCTTCCCTGCTGGCCTGATCGCCCCTAACTGCCTCTGCCTTGGCCCTCAACACCATGGCTTTGTCTGGAAGGAAGTCAAACATCTGGAAGATGGCTGGTAGACCCAGTTTAATTAGCATATTACCCTTTTATTAGTATAGATTTTCACCTACTTAAAGGGAAGAGCCATTATTCATAAATTATCATACCAAATTTCTAGTTTAGTGCCTGATATATATGATGTTCAATGAATGTCTACTGAAGAACAGTATAAATGAATATTATATTGTCTAACACTTGCTTTTTAGAAGAAATGCTTAAGAAATCAGTCTGAACATATGATTTTCCAAGTTTTGTGGGTTTAAATGTATATTATTTCATTATGATTTGTTATTTAATATCTCCATAGTGAGAGGACAAACTCTCATGAGTGGCAATATTTTATAGTACCTACAGGGAGTATATTTTCCTCTTTAGTCAGAGCTTTGTGTTTTAAGCTAATAATAAAACAGAAGATCATTTACATTTATGATTCATGCTTTATTCACTTAGAATTTTTATTAATGGAGTGAAATTTTCTATATAAGAAACTGTGAGCAATATGTAAGCTATGAATATCATTATGAATACATATAAAACTAATAAGTAGGCATAAATAATACTTTTCTACATCATTAATATAGGAAAAATAAGTCATTTAAAAAGAAAATTGAATCAGGAAAAATATACCATATGACTTTTATTAGGAAGTGAGAAAATCGCTTGAACAGATTTAAATTCTCCTAATTTTAGTTTTTTTAAAATATACAAAAGGGTCAATAATATATAATTTTACTCTTTCAAGGATTGTAAATCATAATAAGAAAAATAGAGTAAGCATTTTGATCACTAAGAAAATAGCAAGCAACTCATATAGGGGACATATATGTAGCCATAAATAATATATTTTAACCTGAAAATTACTATGCAATAAATTGAGCTGACTTGGTTACATTAATATTTCAGGATATCTCAAAGCCTATCATGAATATAATCCATGTAATAAAAACTGATTCATTCTTACTTGGTGGAAAACTTGAGGAATATGCCAGGGTCTTAAATAGAAAATAAAGAAAATGACCTGTCCATTGGTTATGCTCCTATGCATTCATACAAGTCCTTTGGTTGATCTTTTACCCTCCCACCCCCAGCTTTCCTCATAGATTGGACAATCTGTTCAATGTTTCTATGACTCTGTTCTGTTTTTGTTCATCAGTTTATGTTGTTCACTATATTCCACAAATGAGTGAGGTCATATGATAGTATCTTTCTCTAACTGGCTTATTTTGCTTAGCATAATGCTCTCCAGTTCCATCAATGCAGTTGCAAATGGTAGGAGTTCCTTCCTTTTTTATAGCAGCATAGTATTCCATTGTGTAGATGTACCACAATTTCCTAATCCATTCATCTGCTGATGGGCACTTAGGCTGTTTCCAAATCTTAGCTATTGTAAATTGTGCTGCTATGAACATAGGGATGCATATATTCTTTTTTGATTGGTGTTTCAGTTTTCTTGGGATATATTCCTAGAAGTGGAATCACTAAGTCAAATGGAAGTTCTATTTTTAGTTTTTTGAGGAAATTCCATACTGTTTTCCACAGTGGCTTCACAACTCTGCATTCCCACCAGCAGTGCAGGTGGGTTACTTTTTCTCTGCATCCTCGCCAGCACTTGTTGTTTGTTGATTTGTTGATGATAGCCATTCTGACAAGTTGTGAGATGGTACCAAATTGTTGTTTTGATTTGCATCTCTCAGATGATTAGTGACTTTGAGCATGTTTCCATATATCTCTTGGCTATCTGTATGTTCACTTTTGAAAAGTGTCTATTTAGGTCCTTTGCCCATTTTTTGATTGAATTGTTTATCTTCCTTTTGTTAAGTTGTATGGATTCCCTATAAATTTTGGAGTTTAAAGCCTTATCAGAGATAACATTGTCAAATAAGTTTCCCCCTGCAGTGGGCTTTCCTGTTGCTTTGTTGATGGTTTATTTTGCTGTGCAGAAGCTTTTTATTTTGATGTAGTCCCATTTGTTTGTTTTCTCCTTAGTTTCCATTGCCCTAGCAGTTGTATCAGTAAACCTATTGCTATGACAAATGTCTGCTGTTTTGCTGCCGAAGGTTTCTTCTAGCATTTTTATGATTTCCCATCATACATCTACATCCTTTATCCATTTTGAATTTATTATTTTGTATGGTGTAAGTTGGTGGTATAGTTTCATTTTTTTTGCATGTATCTGTCAAATTTTCCCAACACCATTTATTGAAGACACTGCCTTGACTCCATTGTATGCTCTTGCCTCCTTTGTCAACTATTAATTGAAAATAATGATTTGGGTCAATCTCTGGATTCTCTGTTCTGTTCCATTGGTCTATATCTGTCCTTGTGGCAGTACCAAGCAGTTTTGAGAATAGTGGCTTTGTAGTATAGCTTGATATCTGATATTGTGATTCCTCCAACTTTGTTCTTCTTTCTCAAGATTACTGCAGCTATTTGGGGTCTTTTTTATTTCAGATGAATTTTTGGAGATTTTGATTTAAGTTTTTGAAGTATGTAGTAGGTATTTTGATGGGGGTTGCATTGAATCTATAGATTGTTTTGAGTAGTATGGACATTTTAATGATGTTGATTCTACCAATCCATGAACATGGTATGTTCTTCCATTTGTTTATATCTTCCTATATCTCTTTTTTTTCAGCATCCTGTAATTTCCTGAATACAGGTCCATTATCTTTTTCATTAAGTTTATTCTTAGGTAACTTAATTTTTTTGTTGCAATGGTTAATGGGATTATACTTTTTAGTTTCTAGTTCTGTGAGTTCATTATTGGTGTATAAAAAAGTGGTAGATTTCTGGGTGTTAATTTGGTATCCTGCTACATTGCCAAATGCCTTTATTAGTTCTAGTAGTTTCTTAATGGAATCTTTAGGGTTTTCTATATACAATATCATGTCATCTGTGAAAAATAACAATTTTACTTCTTTTCCAATTTGGATGCCTTTTATTTTTTCTTGTCTGATTGCTATGGCTAGCACTTCCAGTACTATGTTGAACAGGAGTAGTAAAAGTGGGTATCCTTGTCTTGTTTCTGTCCTTAGGAGAAATGGTTTTAGTTTTTGCCCCTTGAATATGATGTTGACTGTAGGTTTATGATATAAGGCTTTTATTATGTTGAGGTATGATCCCTCTACTCCAACTTTTCTGAGAGCTTTTATCAGGAATGGGTGTTGGATTTTGTCAAATGCCTTTTTGCATCAATTGATATGATTATGTGATTTTTGTCTCTCAATTTGTATATTTTCTTAAATATATTTTTTTAATTTTTTACAGAGAGAAAGGGAGAGGAATAAAGAGTTAGAAACATCAATGAGAGAGAAACATCAATCAGCTGCCTCCTGCACACCCCCTACTGGGGATATGCCCGCAACCAAAGTACATGCCCTTGACCAGAATAGAACTTGGGACCCTTCAGTCTGCAGGCCAACACTCTATCCACTGAGGCAAACTGGTTAGGGCTGTCTCTCAATTTATTTATGTGATCCATCATATTTATTGATTTGCAGATATTGTACCAGCCTTTCATCCCTGGAATAAATCCCACTTGTTCATGGTGTATGATCTTTTTAATGTAATGCTGGATCCAATTTGCTAGGCTTTTGTTGAGGACTTTAGCATCTATGTTCTTCAAGGATATTGGCCTGTAATTCTCTTTCTTTGTATTGTCTTTATCTGATTTTGCGATTAGGATAATGTTGGCTTCATAGAAAGAGCTTGGAAGTGTGCCTTCCTCTTGAATTTTTTGGAATAGTCTGAGAAGGATAAGTTTTAGTTATCCTTTGAATGTTTGGTAAAACTCCCCTTTGAAGCCATTTTTGTTTTCTGGAAGCTTTTTGATAACTGCTTCAATTTCCTCCTTAGTTATGGGCCTGTTGAGATTTTTTTT
>PVJC01017758.1:0-32099 GCA_004026665.1 Murina feae
AGCTCCTGGAACAGGTGTGTCTTAGGACTGAGTTCCCTCTTCTCCTGGCTTCTTGTCTCAGTCAAAACATGGAGAACCCCCTTCTTACAAATACACTCCTTATGGGTAGCAAGGCAAGGTGAGTTTACCTTCACGGCCAGGGCCAGGTGGGGACAGCCAGCTCTCTGGCAGGGAGGCCATTTAAGGAGTCCTGATTTCTTATTCTACTTATGTTCAGCCCCTTCCAGGTTTTGCCGTTGCAAGTGAACTGCAGTGCATATAGCTTACTGGTTTTTTGGACTCAATTGTTTAAGAATTTCTTTTTCTTTTTTCTTTTTAAGAATTTTTGTGAAGAGGCCTACACAGCACAGGCCTTGAACATTCCCGGGTTCTTAGAGGTTTTGCCCAGTTGACTTTTCGAATCATTTTACTAAGTTATATGACCAGAAACCTATGGAAATGCTTCTTTTGTTTGTGGGTCCATGAGCACGGAGTTTGTCGAGATCGTGCTCCTGTTTTGTCCTCTCTGCCCGCTTTGGCTGTTAGGAAAGTTGAACTGCTTTCTTCTGCAGCTGTTGGCACTTGTTTTTTCTGGAGTGCAGATCGCCTGCTCATAACCTTTGCTGTCTGTCTCCTGAGTCATTGGGGGTATTTTTCACCTTCTTTTACAAACTTAAATATTGTAGAGATGAGCCATTTGTCATGTTGTTCTGTCTTCTCTTCATGTGTCACTCGTGTCTGTTTTAGTAATGCTTGTTTTTTTGTGTTTTAGCTCCTTAGTGATTCGGTTTGGGCGCTCTGCCTCCTCACTCCTCAGGTCTGTGATCTGATCACAGGGCTGTCTGCTCCACAGATTCAGTAGTGAGAGTCAGATGACCACAATATTATGTTCTGTTTCTACTTAGTTGCCCTGTGTTTTGGAATAATGTTTATCCCCTTAACACTGTGCATAGTTACATTAAGACAAGAATTAGAATTTATTTCCTCCCTACCGCGATTATCCTAACAGATGTAAAATGATATTTCCTACCTTCATTGTCTCGTTATGCTTCGTTTAACACATAATGCATTCTTGTATGCATTAGAATCTATTTCTATTTCTTTTTAATTCCCACCTTAGCAACATGCATTCTGCTGTGTGTTACTCAGCTTATTTCTGTGTTTCTGGGTTTTTGTGTACTTGATAATAGGCCATTAGATTCTCTAATTCTAATTATATTCTTACTAGTAGCCTGGTGCACAAATTCATGCACACTGAAAGGAAATTAGAAGAAATATTTTAATATCGCTATTCTCCCTTTCTCTATAATAGGGTATCAGAGATAAAAGAAAATTAGTAAAATGTGCATGAAAATATATATAAATTGATTAATAAACAATAACAACATGCTATAACAACAAATATTTTCCATGAAATTTTTACTGTCAAAATCTTCATTTATCATTAATTTTTTAAAATATGCTGAGTATTCTGGAAAACATATCATTTGGACAAACTTTGCCTTTGCTATAACATCAAGTAAATTTTCCATCAGATGGTTTTTCATTGGAGAAATTTAGGGATAGGCAAAATTGACATGTAACAGTCATTCCACCACAACTGTGTTCAATAATTGCATCCTCATTTACCTCATTTTCACTATGAAGGCAATTCGTACCAGTATTGGTAGAACAGTCAATGACTGTTCTTCAGACATATTCTGTCAATGACATCACTTTCTTTCTGCTTCAGAGATATGTTGTGGCAATAGTTGGTTTTTAGACATATTCTGTCGACAATTTCGACTTTGAGTGTCAACAAAAATGTGACGTCATTACCCAGCACCCACAGCTACTGTTTCCGGGCTGGGCTGGGCTGTGAGCTGCATTTTGCGCCATGGGCTCTTGGCAGTGTCAGCTTCAATTTGGTGGGGTGTTGTACTGGGGTGGTGGTGGGGCCTATGTCCAATTTGGGAGAAGCCAAGTGCTGCTTTGGGGCACCAGGTCTGCAGTGCTGTTTCTCTGTGCATGTCACAGCAGCTCCTGTGTTGAGCATTAGCCCCCTGGTGGTCAGTGTGCATCATAACAACCAGTTGGATGGTTGGACACTTAGCACATTAGCTTTTTATATATATAGATAACTTCCAGTTATTTTTTTCCAGCAGGTTGTTACATATATATTCTGCTGTTTTTATAGCATTTAGATTCCATGTTATTATGCTGTTGCTATCAACTGTGAAATATCATTAAATGTCTCCTTAATCACGTTTAATAATTTTTGTTTTGCTTCATGTTAACAGTGAAATCCCAGTATTTTAACTACTTGAAGTTAACCCTTAATCCCTTTGAATCTTCTGAGGTAATTCTGTGTTAATTTTCTCTCTCAGAAACTGCTTATGTCGTCTTATTGTTTCATCTGGTGAGTGTTGAGCCTTGTAACAAAGGAAATTGTATTGTATGCGGACTTATGTTCACTCTTCAAGCATTCTGTTTGGGACCTTGATTTTCATCTTTCCACACTGATTTCTCCCCTTTTCTCCCTCCTGTTAAAACATGATGTGTTTGCCTTTACCTTTTAAATGAGGTTAACATATTGGCACGCTCTTTCCACTCACTCGCCCTGAAATGTGAAACATGGTGTTCTTGCTCCTGCGGTGGCTTCCTTACACCCTGAAACCACATGCTTGGCGCTCGATGAAAGAGCAGGACTGTCTCTCTCAACCCCCGTCCCCACCCCATCGCCTCACTGACTTTAGTTCATGTTCTAAAACCTGCTCTTCCTTCCGTGGCCTATTCTGGTTTATTTCTTACACTGCGCTGTTCTGACTTGTATCAGTACAACTCTCAGGCCCATAGGGCTCTTGGTCACTTATCTTTGCAAATAGGCTGTTAACTCAAGCTCGTCTTATTGTTATCATCATCATTCCCTTTGACATGGAGCTTTTAAATTCAAACAACTATTCCAAAGTAGAACCTAGAAATAAGCCATGCAGTTAATGTCTCCCCAGAATTCAGACATTTTTAAGGACCTTTTTGCTGCCTTTGTAGCTGAGTGACAGCTCGGCAGGATGCTAAGTATACACTGAACAACCTCGATTTCTGGAGTTTGTGTGGCTGTTTTTCGATTATCTCTGAGTTCTTATTATGTTATCAGGGGCCCAGCGGAGACTGACTTATTTTGTAAATATGACCTCCTCCTTACTGGTGTGGTCACTCGAAGGTTGCTAGAGCCAGGGGACTGGAGGGGACTAGACGGTGAAAGTGTGGAGCAGGCAGGACCTGGCTGTGACTGTGATTGTGTGTATGGGGGGAGAGGGGAGGCTTCCTGTGGGCAGCTCTCAAAACACACATCCTCAGACCCTGGGCAGCCAGGACCTTCTAGAACTGACTGCTGCCTCACACTCCCTCCAGTTTGTACCAAGCAGGAGGGAGTCCTAGAAGCCCGGTGTATCTGAGGTTCGGCAGGGTCCCTGTGACACTTATTTCTCTGTGTCTTCACTATCCTGATACACTGGGCTGCTGCTCCCCGATCCAGGCTTGAGTCCCAGGATGGTTTTGAATCACAGAGAAACCCCCACAGATAACTGGGAGGTTCTCCCTTACTGCATGGACAGGTGTTCATAGGAAGGCCGGAGGGGGGTGGCCTGCTCCTGCCGCTATCTTGGCCATGGTCCTTCTCCTTTGGAAAGTTTAGTGAGGGCACCTTGGCACCTCGAAGGAGTTCAGAATCAAATTTAACTTTGGCTCAACAGCTGCTGCCTAAGGACTTAATTGGTGCTGGGCCACTGGTGTGACCACTGGGTAACCTCTTGTGTTCCTGGGAGGTGAGCCCCAACAGTGGGTGAGGATCGGCTCCCAGCTCCTGTTGTCAGGGCTGCCCCTCAGGAACTGGGTCAGAGACTGCTCTGTTGGCTGGCATGACCTTCTGCTCAGGGGAAGCTATCAGGCACAGGGAACCCACAGCCACTGTCCCCTCTCCTGGTGACATAGTGCGACGCCCTGGGATAGTGCCACCCAGCCCAGAGGTCACCTTCGTGGGTTTCAGGCTGCCCGCTGTGCCACTGTGGCCAGCAACCACTGCCTCAGGCTGCCCACTGTGCCACTGTGGCCAGCAACCTCCCAGCCTCTACTGCCTCAGGAGGGCCCCAGAGGTCCCTGCAGAATCCAGTGAGAGGCAGTTCCTGGGCAGGGAGACAGGTTCCTGGGCAGAGCGGCAGAGAGCAGTGGCCTGATGGTGGGGCCAAGGGTACACTGCAGAAAAAAGCCCTCCTCCCAGCTCCCAGGGTGGCCCGCAGAGGTAGTGTCCCCAGGGTGTTAGTGTCCAAATATAGTGCCTGGGCTGTCATGCCTAATCCTTGAGCTTGGACATGTGTTCACACCCATGTCCGGGTGAGGGTGAGGGCCCTGGGCCCAGGGGGAGCCTTAGACCTTGATGTCCACACAGGGCATTGTGGTGAGGTTAGCCCACAGTGGGCGTAGCTGGGAGATCAGCCATGGTTCCCTGCCATCTCAGAACCCAGGGCTGGGATGACTGCAGGCACAGGCCCCCACCTGCCAGGCATTCAAAGGACACCCCATGTTTGTTTTTTGTCGTCTAAGAGAGGTGGTGTTTTGTCCAGGAGTGGCAGTTTTCCCAGGTCTCCCCAGCCGAGAGTTCCGTGAGAAACTGCTCTCTCCTCTGCAGCAGTGACACACCAGCCCTGCCACTGGTCCTCCTCCTACTTCTAACCTCTCTGCTTTAGCGTGTTCTTCCTTTTCAGAGAGAGAGAGAGAGAGAGAGAGAGAGAGAGAGAGAGAGAGAGAGAGAGACCACCTTGCTCAGCCAGAACCCCCTGGCCCAGTACAGTGGAGTCAGGGAGCGGTTGCAAAGCCCTGGGTGGGATTTACCTGTGCCCTCCAGCTGGTGTATGAAGCCTGCTGTGTTGTTGGGTATTTATTGGTGCACGCTCGTGCTGGGATTCCACAGACAGGGTGGATCCCGCAGTGCCCCTGTTGCTTTTTATTTTTTTGCAAAGATGTCAGAAGTTCCTGTCCTGTAACTTAAGGAGATGAGCTATAGTGGGATCGTTGGAGAAACCTTAAAGTATGCATTTCTGGGCACGCTCTCCAGTGGTCCTTCCTGGGCCAGCAGAGGTGCGCACAGCTTCTGCCAGGATCTCATCACTTCCTGCTTGATCTGGTCTCTCAGACCTGCGGTTTAGGGAGGGCTTGATTGCACCATATCCACCCCACACACTCCCGCTGCAAGTCCAGGGTGAGGAGTGAGTTCCAGGTGCTCAGCGCCCCGTATACTCACCCAGGCCTGGGGCAGTGTCCTAGACTGAAGTGTTTTTCATCAGTTAGCAAGACTTCCTTTTACATTCCCTGAGGCGACAAAAGCAAAAGCTGCCCTGTCTGGTGCAGCCTGACAGCTCACAGCAATGAGGCTGAGTGGGAAATGGCAACCTGCTCAGAGGCCATCTGGAGGTTGGATGGTCTGGCACGCTCACTCTGAGCCCCACGCAGGCCCGGCCACCATGTGGCTTTCTGTCACCAGAGGAAGTGGCCGGGTGAGCAGACTGCCCCGCCCTGCTTTGGAAATGCTCCTCGTGACTATTTTGGAAATCCTGGTTGGGAGTCCTAACACCAAAGTCGGAAATCACGTGGTAGAACAGACCTGACCACCTAGAATTAAATAAGCAGATTCCTGGCTGTAATGAAAATGCCTCTGGGGCTCCAGGAATAAATGCGATGTTGCAATTGGTTTGAGAGATTTTCCTCACATAAGAACTTCTTCCTGATTTATAAGGTTGTTTCTTTTCTATCGGAAATGTTGAATTTTATCAAATGCCTCTCAACCTGTATTGAAATTATTGTGTTTCTTGCTTTGACATGATGAAATGGGCTTTGACAGTCACAGGTTTAAAACATTCCTGAAATAAACCTACTTTAAAGTGTTCTGTATGGAGGGCTTCAGTTTGCTAACAGTTTTCATAGGACATTTGTGTCTATTTTTAAGTGACAGTGGAGTACATCTGTTACCCTGAGGCACGTGGGCATGCTGTCTTCAGAGGTGCGAAATCTGGGTTTGGTTAACTTTTTTTAAAATTTATTTTTGAGAGAGAGAGAGAGAGAGAGAGAGAGAGAGAGAGAGAGAGAGAGAGAGATATATCAATTTGTTGTTGAACTTATTTACACATTCATTGATTGATTCTTCTATGTGCCCTGACCGGGGATTGAACCCACAACCTCGGAGTATCAGGACGACACTCCAATCAACTGAGCTACCTGGCCAAGGCTTGGTTAACTTTCTTTAAAAAACTGGGAAGCTCGCTTTTTTTTCTTCTATATCCTAAGAATTGGAAAGAATTGCCTGGGTCTGCTGCCTTTTGAGATTGTAATTTTTAAATAGCATTTCCCTTTTTCTTTTTTTCAGATTTTCTGCTTTTTAAGTCAATACTTGATAGTTTATAGTTTCCCCAAAAGTATCCCAATTCAAAATTTTTCCAATTTTTAACATACATTTTTTGCATATTAATCTCTCATACTTTTTCTCATCTTCTATCTGTGGTTTTGTGTATGATGTTTTCTGTGTTTTTTCTAGATTAGACTCTCCAGAAATGTGTCCATTTCATCATACCTATTTTTCTAAAGAACCCACTATTGAATTACTTATTCCCCTGTGGTTTTTTTTACAAAAAATCAATAAATATTAATTTTTAATCTTTTTAAAATAATTCTTTATTGTTGAAAGTATTATGTATGTCCCCCTTTGCCCCCCAGTAAACCCCTTTTAATCATTATTAATACATTTAAATTAGTTGCTTTTGAGAGAAATTTATCTTTTTTTTAAGTCTTGATTTGGATACTTATTTTTTTCTTTTTTGTTTGTATAGTAATAATTTAATTTTGTGTTCTTTGGTTCTAATCCATTAATTTTTACATACAGCATCACCATTACTGTTTTCTGAATTACCTGTAACTGAATTTTTAAATTCTTGTTTGACCCCAAAATTATGAGTTATCTTTCATTTCTACAAATTCAGTATTTTAAAATATGTCTTTTTCTCACTAATTTCTAGTTTTTAATACTGCAGTCAAAGAATTTTTGAGTTACAGTTTCCACTTTAGGAATTTACTGAGTCTTGTTTGCTGCCTAAATAATAGGATCCTGGGATTTCTGAAAAGATGGTTGATTCTCTGTAGAATAGAAACATCGCATATAGTCACTGAATCCGGTTTATTAACTTTATTTTTCACACGCCTTTATTCTAGTTTGTATGTCCTGAGCTTTGAGAGGTGAAGATGTAATTCGTCAGGTGTTAGAGGTGGGGCTGCCTGTGTCCTATAGGCTGTGATGGCACTTTTCTCAGTATGAAATGTCCCTCTTGCCCCACGTATTGCTCTTGGCATGGGATTGTGCCCCTGGCCCACACACGCTCAGTGAGGAAAGTGGAAACTGGTGTTAGAAATGTGCATTGTCATAGCCCACCACCATGAGTCACTTCTGCCTACTCTGGGGCACAGGGACAGGGCCACAGGAGGGGAAGGGGACACTATGGAAGGGGCAGACCCTAGGAAATGGGAATGGGGTGGGGTAACCTGTGTGTGTAGACAGCCAAATGTAGGCAGGACCAAGCTTCAGGTAGAGGTAGGGGTGTCAGATGTCCCAGTCGCTGGCTGGCCGAGGAGGGAAGGAGCCTGCAGAGTGGGGCTGCCCCTCCCCAGGAGGGAAGGGCGCGGGGACCCTTGGCGAGAAGATGGACAGGCTGCTGATGGAGGGGGAAGGCCCCTGGGCACACAAGGGGGATCCTGGTGGGGGTCAACTATGAGGGGAAAGTTGGGGGAGAGTTGGGGAATCCCTGGGGATGGATGGACCTAGGAGAGGAGGCCTCTGGGGAGGGGCGCCATCTGGTGGCTGGGCCCTTTCTGCAAGGAGGCTGTGGAATCCTGGAGGGTGGTGGTGGGTGTGGAAGACAGAAACTTGGGCACCTGGGACTGGGTACAAAGGGGGGTCCTGTCCTTGGGTCCCAGCCCCACCCTCGTTGCTCCTGGTCCTGAATCCTCTTGGGGACTGGGTGTCTGCCCCACAGCATCCCAGCAGAGGAGACATGAGAGGTTAGGTCCCTGCCCCGGCTGGCTTCCGGGTGAATGAGAGTAGTGGAGGAAGCCAGCCACCTCTTCAGGTCCTGGGGACATCTGCAAAGGCGGAATGGGGGTGCACTGGACGTTTGCCCCCCCCCCCACTCCTCTATGTCCCCAGCGTTGCCGGCTTGGAGCGTGGCTGCCAACCAAGTGCCCCCAGGTCCAGGGAGGGAGTCCATGGTGGCCAGGGGAGAACTTGCTGTGCTGGGGGAAGCAGAGGGCAGGGTGAGAGTGTCCCTGTGATGGGGACACTGCCCTGTTCCTGGGATAGGGTTTACCTCACCCAGCTGGCAGCAGAGATAAGTGGGTGGAGGAAGGAATGCATCCTGCTGGCTGGGCTCAGAGAGGCGTGGGGTCTGCAGGCTCCCTGGGGAGGCAGGACAGGGCCCCCAGCAGACCCTTGAGCCCCAGGCTTGCCAACAAAGGGAGACCTGCCAGGCAGCAAGGGCTGTTGGCCCCCAGAAGCCTCTCTCAGCCTGTCTGGCATTCATTACCACTTGCAGGGATGGTCCAGAATAGCCCACGGAGTCCCTTGGGGAGAAGGTCTCCTGCTGTCACAGAAATGAAGAAGTGAGCCCTCCGTGGCTGCAAGTGCAGAGACATCAGTGGCCAGTTTGCCACAGGCCCCTTTCCAGATAGGTTTTTTTTTATATGTAATTGTAAAATAATGTATGCTCACTGTAGAAAACTCAGGAAATCCCAGAAAGGGTAGAGATGAGAGAACAAAAGTCCCTCCTCTCACAACCCTGGGGTGGCCTGCCTGCATTCTGGAGTGTTCCCCTCCTCTGGGGGCATTTTATGCTGAAACCACAATGTTTACACACCAGGGCTCATATGCTTTCTTCAGCCAGCACTGTAACATAACTATTTTCCCACCTCTTACAAATTTCTTCCTGCATACCAGTTTTTTGTTATTAATGCTCACCTGAGGATATTTTCTTTCCATTGATTTTAGAGAGTATGGAAGGGAGGGGGAGAGACACACAGAGAGAAACATTGACATGAGAGAGACACATCGATTGGTTGCCTCCTTCACACTCCCTGACCGGGGCTGGGGATAGAACCCGTAATCAAGGTAGTCAGAACCTTCATCTGAAGCTTATGCTCTAACCACTGAGAAAACCAGCGAGGGCCCTGTATATCATTTTAATAGCTATATTAAAATAGCTTATCAGCAGTTTCTTTCGTTGCTATCTTATAGTTTACTGTTTTTCATAATTATAAATTTGCAACGACCTCCTTCTTACCTTACTTCTATCTGCATTTCATGTTATTAACTTATAGTAATTCCCAGAAATAGAATTCCTGGGTCAAACGGTATCCATGATTTTGAGTTTATTGATACATATTGCCAAGTTGCTTTTCAGAAAAATGTTACCAGTTTACCTTTTATGAGTAGTGATAGGGGTGCCTGCCTCATTTCACTACACCTACCAGTGTTGAATAGAAGCCAACTGTATTCCCAGAACTATTGAGCCAAAGGCACCATAGCTATTTCTGTGCTTGCACCCACCCTCACCCTTCTCTGTCTACCTGACTCCACACTGCCAATGTCAATCTGGCACTTTGACAGACTCTACAGGCCAGTCTCAATGGGTCACTTTTATCTTCACCTGTCCTACTGCCAGGACACCAGGTAGTGCCACCTGCCCCACCCCAGGAGCTATCTAAAGCTGCTGGAAGCCAGCAGGGTGTGAATTCTCCCAGGTAGATACAGCCAATAGTGATCAGATAAAGGGAACCGGAATCCCAGAGTGGTTTGTCCTCAAGTGTTTGAGGGCTTAGATACACATTGGTGAATTTCTAGAACAAGAAATGTATCGTAGCCCAGCTGGCGTGGCTCAGTGGTTGAGTGTTGACCTATGAACCAGCGGGGTCACTGTTCCATCCCAGTCAGGGCACATGCCCAGGTTATGGGCTTGTTCCCCAGTAGGGGACATGCAGGAGGCAGATGATCAATGATTCTCTCTCTTTTTTTTTTTTTTTCCTTTTAAGAAAGCTTTTTATTTCTTTTACACCAATGCAACCTGAATGGTTGCTTTTTTCGATTCTCTCTTATCATTGATGTTTCTATCTCTTCCTCTCTATTCCTCCCTGTATAGGAAGGAAGGAAGGAAGGAAGGAAGGAAGGAAGGAAGGAAGGAAGGAAGGAAGGAAGGAAGGAAGGAAGGAGAAAGAAAGAAATGTGTCCTGTTTCAGGCTCACAGCAGTTGTCAGGAGGAGGCAGTGAGAAAACACCCACCTATTGGGATCTGCTATATTTTGGGCCATTGACCCCATTTAGCTTGATGTGCCCAGTAACCCCATTAGGTGGATACTTGTGTCTTCATTTGGATAGAAGGAGACCAAGACTCGAACAGGTGAGATGTTGCTCCCAGCATCACCTGGGATAAGAGGTGGACCTGGGATTTGAACCAGGTGGGTGGGGTAGTGGGGCCCAGTCTCAGATACTCCACATCAAGGCCATACAGGGCTAGTTTGAGGACAACAGCAACCATGAGTGTCCGCAGAGCCTGTGGGCATCAGTGGACACCTTCTTGTCAAAAGTGAGCAACCATGAGCTGTGGTGTTGGAGTCGTGACTGGGGCCCTGGACGAACTGGAAACACCCACCATCACCGTCCTGGTCAGGAACATTCCCAGCAAAGTTGCCTGGGGGCCCAGAGTAGAGATTTCTGGCCTGAAAAGGGTAACTGCTCAGTTACATGAGAACTGGAGAGGGTTAAATGAGAATGTTTTTCAGTTATTTCAGGCCCTTAGTCAGTACTGTGTTCTTTTGACAGAAGACTGTGCTCTGAAGGGATTCTTTTATCACAGTCTTGCTGACAGAGCTCACAATATTTATTGAACATTTCAGCTGTCACTTCTGTATAAATAAACAGGATGAAGAGGCCCGGCTGTATGTTGGAGCTATTTTTAGAAGGGGGTGGCTTTGCCGACTGGGAGGATAATATTTCAGGGAGAGAGTGCCTTATCCTAGAATATCCCCCACAGCACAGGCTCAGCCTCTGCATGGCCTCAGGGAGGGGGCGGGGGGGGATCTGAGGGTCACAGCACCCTGGGTCAGGGGCTCCTTCCCATGCAGAGATGGCAACACCTTCTTCTTTGGGCAACCCAGCTCCACTCTCAAGCACAGAGGATGGGAGGACAACATTTAGGATCGACTGTCACTGGGTCCTCAGAACACCAAATACTACCTGCTGGTTTGGTGGGTCTGTGGCGGGGAGAAGACAGCCATTCACACCAGTGTTTGTAGTATGTAGCCATATGGTTGATCACACAAAGGCCTGCATGTGGTCTTCAACAACACCTGATACATTCAGCACTTACATGTGCCAGCCACTTTGACATGCTAACTCATTCTTTTCTCACCATGAGACCCAACCTGTCAGGACTTCTGTGGCTTCTTCCATTTGTGTTTTGTACTTGAAACATGAGTCCTTGTTCACGTGGGAAAACCACACACCCAGTGGGCACAGGTCCTGCACAGCCTCTGTGGTCTCTGCCCACCTTCTCCCTCCCAGTCTCCTCACATGATCTGGGGGAGGCCCCCTGCACCCTGGTACTTGAGGTAAGGGCCCAGAGAGCAGCCAGGCAGACAAAATAGTGACCAAGTGACTTAGAGACCATAAGATTGTAGCTGGAGGCATGGACCTTTGAAAGCCTCCCTCCAGCTCCCCAAATTGCTGTATGGCTTCTGCTTCACTTAATCACTTTCTAGATGAAAAACAAGTAACAGTGTCTTTTAAATATCTTCATTTTGCCTGGCTGGTGTAACTCAGTGGTTGAGCATTGACCCATGAACCAGGAGGTCATGGTTCGATTCCCGGTCAGGGTACATGCCCAGGTTGCAGGCTCAATCCCCAGTAGGGGATCCCCAGTAGGGGGCTTGCAGGAGGCAGCAGATCAATGATTCTCTTTCATCAATGATGTTTCTATCTCTCCCTCTCCCTTTCTCTCTGAAATCAATACAAACATATATTTAAAAAAATAAAAATAAATAAATATCTTCATTTTACTAGTTAAGGAGCTCTTCATTTCTTTATCTGGGCCCAAAATTCTTTCTGTTCTTTTTTTTTTACTGAAGACTTTTACCATTTTTTGTAGCACAATGAATTCTCCCAGCTCTTTTTTCCTCAGAAAAGGTCTTTATTTCAACATCATATTTGAAAAATATTTTTAACTGAGTGTAGGATTCTGGGCAAACAGTTCCCCCATCTCTACCACCAGTAATTTAAAAATGCCCCCATCATCTTTTGGCTTGCATAATCTCTGGTGGGAAGTTGGCTGTGACTCATATCATTGTTCCCTGGAGACATCTTTTCTCTGACTTTAAGATTTTTTTTTCTTTATCTTGGTTTTCAGAGTTTGGCTTTGACATGTCTGTGCGGCTGTTTGCTGTTGCTTTGGTTTTTTTGTCCTGTTTAGGGTACTTTGACCTTCTTGGGTTTGCGAATTGATGTCTCATTATTTTGGGAAAATTCTCAGTCGTTCTCTCTTCAAATATTCCTTCTCCCCCATTCCCTCTTTCTGGAACTCAGATTACAAGTTGGGATTGAGAATGTTGTGAATTTACCACAGCTCTTTTCTCCTTGTGTTCCATTTTGGGTCATTTCTACAGACCTGTCTTCACATTCACTAATTTATTCCTCAGAATGGGCTGCAGATTTGCCCACCAGAGGGCTCATTGCCCTGGGCTGACGTCTGAAGATGTTGGCTGTCCCACCTCTTCTGCCCTCAATGTGGAGAGCCCTGGCTCAGATCCCACCTTAGTCACTGCCTACCCAGGGATGACCACCTGCTTTTTCTTTTCTTTTTTCTTTTCTTTTCTCTTTTCTTTTCTCTTCTTTTCTTTTCTTTTCTTTTCTTTTCTTTTCTTTTCTTTTCTTTTCTTTTCTTTTCTTTTCTTTTCTTTTCCTCACCTTGTTTGAATCTAGCCCACAGACTATAAGCACTGTGAGGCCAGCTTCAGTATTACTTTTCCTCCTGACCACCTGCTTTTCTATCTGCAGGAGCTACGAAGAGCTCAGAAACTGCACCATGTACGTGATGGGAAGGCTGAACTGCTACTGGCCAAATGCCGCGGTGAACAAGTTCTTCATCACTGTCCACCAGCGCTACTTCAGAAGCTGCCCTGTCTCCGGCCGGGCCATGCAGGACCCGCCCCTCAGCATCCTCTGCCCCTTCATTGCGGCGCCCATCCTGATGACCCTGCTCATGACTGGGCTGGTGGTCTGGAGAAGCAAGCGCACCGAGGGCATTGTGTAGGCCGCGGCCTGGTAACTGCCCCCACGCTGAGGCTGCGGGCAGGCAGGGAGGCCAGGGAGCTCTGGGCCTGGCCTGGGAATGGCTTCCTGGCCCTGACGTCAGAGCAGGCCCCAAGCCCCCTCGTCCCATCTGAGATCAACTAACAGGGTTTCGGAACAGCGGTGGTGAAGGCATTAACCTGGAAGCCCCAGCTGGAGGTGAAGGCCACCCTAGAAAGGGGGCTGGTGCTAGGAGGGAGCAGAACATAACAGTCATTATTTCTGGGGAGTCTCTGATGTGTTTGCTCTCACCTCTAGCCAGACTGTGGATGAAAAGTTTGTGATTAAAAGGATGTCCTTGAATTTGGGAAGTGTCAGTATTTCTGGCTGTAGAAGCCAGGGAGAAACGCTTCAGACACATCTTCCCCTGCAGGTGGTATTGCAGGGACTGATGGCAGTGAGGCCTGGGTGTGCACTGAAGGTGCTCCACAGGGTCCTGAGGCCCCCACCCCTCCACAGTGTCTAGAACCACTGGCTCAGACGACTGCGATGCACAGACATGCCAAGGCCAGGTTTGCTCAGTTTTGCTGAGCACCCCACTCCCCCGACTCCCTGAGAATGCCTCCCATCCCCCAGGTCCAGGCTCCTACCACTCTGTCCTTGAGGGTTTCACCTGCTATTTCCTCTGCACTCTGCACCCATCCTAGCACTACTTCCCCATTCAGGATTCTTCCCAAGCCTCCACGTGTAAACAGGCTTCTAGAAGGCACTGGATCCCCTAAGGGAGCTCACACACTGTCTCTCCCAGGTGTCCTCTGAGCTGAACAACCTCTGAAGTGCCTGAAGCTCCCAGCTTGCCCTGCCCTCCAGCACCTCCCAGCCCAGGACCTGCCCCTTCTCATTCTTAGCAGCAGCTTCTCTGCCTCAGGTCAGCTGGCCAGAGCCATTATGTTCTGGACTATTTCGCACTAGCACAGCACAGCCACAGGGCCCCTCCATCCCACTCTGGTCAGGAAAGGGCACAGGTGTGCTCGCTGCAGTGATGGCCTCAGGAACATGGGTTTCTGGAGTCCTCAGCACAGAGCCTGGGAAGGGCTGTGAGCTACCTGCTAGACCCCAGCTTCCTCTACTCTCAACGGTTGGAAACAGCTGTGAGAGCTGGAAGGCATGCGGGCAATTGTCTCCCGTTATCCCCATTTCTCCCCAGGAAGCTGATGGCACAGATGAGCCACGATTTGGGCTTCGGGACAGGAACCAGGTGGAGGAAGCTTCTGGTTGAGGCCCCGGTGTCCCTAGTCTTGGGGATCCGGGAGGCTTCAGAAGCGGGGGATGGCAGGAAGCAGCTCGAGGACCTCATACTGCACCTGAGGACAAAAGTGTCCACAGGTGAGGACAGCCCCCACTTGGCCGTGGTGGTCATTCGTCCTGTATTAGCTGCACATACACCTGCAGAGGCCCCTGCTTCCTGAAACTGTGGGTCCTGCTTCCTTCAGTGCTGCTTCCTGGTCATTTCAGTAAACGCTTCCGCCCGGATCCACCGCTCGTGGCAGGGATTCTGACCCCCCATCCCCAGGGCAACCCCATTGTCCCCAGGTTTTCATAGGTGGTCAGGGCCCCATGGGGGTCTGCAGGCCCCAGCACCCCACCCAGGACTGAGCAAGGATCCTTCCAGAACCGGTTTGAGGGCTGTGGCATCTTCAAAGACAAGGCCCCTGCCTCCTATGTGCTTACCAGCATATGTGTGTGTGTGTGTGTGTGGTTTGGTATTATTAATATAATTGAAAGTTTATCCTATATAATAAAGAGCTAATATGCAAATGATCATCATGCCATCGTGCCTTCGCGCACCTTGGTGCTGGGACCAAGGGATCTGAGGCTGGGCCTGGGGACCTGAGGCCACGCCCCCCCACCCCAGCATTAGGGCCAGGAGACCTGAGGCTGTGCCCCCAGCCCCACCACCAGGGCTGGGGGACCTGAGGCTGTGCCCCTGGCCCAGCACCAAGCCAGGGGAACTGAAGCTGCACCCCCCACCCAGTGGGGCTTGACAGAGGACCTGAGGCTGCACCCCTGACCCTGCAGGGCTTAACAGAGGTGGGGCCAGCTGGGTCTGGGTCTGGGTCTCGTGTGATTTCGAGGGGCACATGGGTGGGCGGGGACTTGACTTGGGTCCCGTGGTGTGCCCCAGACTCTGACAGGAGGGAGATTTTCATACACATTTTACTAATTGTCTTTCATCTCTGCCACTTCTATTATAGAGAAAGGGCAAAATAGCAATATTAAAATATTTCCTCTAATTAATTCCCTTTTAAGGTGCACAAATTTTGTGCACTAGGCCACTACTTATAAATAAGAATATAATGAAAACAATCAACTTCCTAAAATAACTCAAAGTTTAGTTTCCTTGGGCTGTGATAACAAATTAGCACAAACCAGGCAGCTCAAACACAGATTTCATTCTCTCAGTTTCTAGAGGCAGGAAGTCCCAATCATGGCTCCGGTGGGCCAGGCCCTCTGAAGCTCCCCAAAAGACCACCCCCCTCTTCCTGCTTCGGGTCTCTACCGGCACTCCCTGTTAGTCCATGGCTTGTGGCTGCATCACACCAATCTCGCAATTTCACTGTCTTCCCTGTGTGTGCTGTGTCTCCTCTTCCTATAAGGACAACAGCCATAGTAGATTTAGGGCTCCCCTGCCAGTGAGATCTCATTTTAGCTTAACTCATTCCCTCTGCAGAGACCCTGTTTCTAAAGAAGATCTTATCTGAACTTCCAGTGAACATGAATTTGGGGGACAACTTAGCAAACTCAAGAGCTGGTGATATCTCGGTTCTCCCCTTTGTCAAGCTGTGACAGGGACAACGTTGGGAACTGCTAACAACCTGCTGCAGAAGCAGTTTCCAAAACCCAGCCTTTCAGGTGACAAACAAGGCCAGCAGCCCCAGTAGTTCCTGAGATAAATGCCTTGTCCCCCGTGCTGGGGGGTATGGCCCTGTCCAGGACCCGTTCTGGGTGGTAGCTGCTCTCGTTCCAGCCTGTGGGGGCCTTGAGTGGGCAGTTGACTTTCAAGAAAAATGAGTTCCTTCCTTCCTTCCTTCCTTCCTTCCTTCCTTCCTTCCTTCCTTCCTTCCTTCCTTCCTTCCTCACCAGAGGACATGCTTAGAGGAAGCGGGTGCAGGGAGAGAGAGAAACAGGTAGCCTTCTGTATGTGCCCCAACCGAGGATCCAACCTGCAACCTTTCGGAGCACAGGTTACACCCAACCACCTGAGCCACTGCGGCCAAGCAGCAATGAGTTTCTCAGATGCCTTGAGAACTGTTCCCAGAATCACTCTTCTGAGCAGCGCATTCTCCGGAGAGGTGCGGGCAGGCAGCGGGAGGGCCATAGGGTGTCTGGTCGGTGCCGCCACAGAATGAGCACCTGCCAAGATCACAGGGAATGGCGCCGATACCCTGGCTGCCTCAGAGAGCAAAGGCTGAGGTCAGTGGGAGAGCAGTGGGGTCCATGCTGGCGGTAGGGATGGGGGAGAAGCAGGAGCTGCAGGTCCTCCCCACCGAGGGGCACTGCTCAAGCCTAGTGTGCCCCTCCTGTGCTGTCTGCCCTTTCCCCTGAGTCTGTCCCTGGGGCTCCCTGGGAATACAAGAGGGGCAGTGGTGGGTCAAACCAGTCACACACACAATCACCCTCCCTGTCCCAACCCCTTCCTACAGGTCTTGAAGCTTCTGCCACCCAAGTGCCCATCTAAGCAGCAGAGACCCGGGCTGGTGGAAGCAGCTATCCTTCCGTGGCCTTCTCTGGCAGTCCAGGGACAGGGCCTGCAGGGACAGCTGGGAGTCATTGGGCTGGCTGGGGAAGCTGACGACAGCTTTCATTTAACAAGTAAGATTGACCAACTGGAAAAATGGCCCCCTCTCCAGAGCTTTGTCCTGGAAATCCAAAGAAAAAAATCTGTTAGAAGTCAAAGAACCCAACAAATGAAGGGAAAAGAACTTGGGAAGTGGAATTGGCCAAGGACATGCTGTTCCCGAAGCTGCTTCCATCAGCAGTTCCCAGATAAAATGGCCCTGGAGACAGGGCATCATCCTCTGAGCCAGAAGCAGCTCTGAACTGAGCTCATCTTCACAGAAAGGAGTCCCTGCTGGGGGTGCAGCTGGAGACGCAGCTGGGGAGGGCACATGGGGGAAGGGGCTGGGATCCAGCAGGGCACAGGGCGAGCTGAGGCTGGGCCATGGCATTCCTTCTCAGAACTCCCCGCCCCTCCCCTAATCTCGATAAACCCCTGGGATGAAACTTCCTCTTCAAATTAGAAAGATGGACCCAAAGTCTTCGGATGTGTATTCCCAGTAATTTCCCTCCTAGGAATTTATCCCAAGGGCGTCATTAGAGACTGACAACAGGACTCACGTGGGCTGATTGGCACCAGGATCACTTACAAGAGCAGACAAGTGGAGACATCCTCAGGCCACAGGAGAGGACCGTCCAGTCAGATTAAATCCAGATGACGGGAAGCAGTTTCCTAAAATCACGTACATGGAGTTTTTTTCTCACGCCATAGAGTTAATTGGAAAAGGCAGGTTACAAAATAGGAAAGCGAAGTAATCTCATTTTGGGTGTGTGTGTGTGTGTGTGTGTGTGTGTGTGAATGTGTGTACTAGTAAGTGTGTTAGTGTGTGTGTAAACATGAGTGTTAGTGTATGTGGGAGTGTGAGTGTGAGTGTGTATGTGAGTTTGTAAATGTTAGTATGTGTGTGTAAATGTGAGTGTTATTGCAAGGGGAAATGTGTGTGTGAGTGAGAGTGTGTGTGTGTGTGTGAGTGAGAGTGTGTGTGTGTGAGTGTGTGTGTAAATGTGAGAGTGTGTGTGAGTGTGTATGTGTGAGTGAGTGTGAGCGCACTCCCCAGGCCAGTGGTTCTCAACCTTCCTAATGTCACGACCCTTTAATACAGTTCCTCATGTTGTGGTGACCCCCAACCATAAAGTTATTTTCATTGCTGCTTCATAACTGTAATGTTGCTACTGTTATGAATCGTAATGTAAATATCTGATATGCAGGATGGTCTTAGGTGACCCCTGTGAAAGGATTGTTCGACCTCCAAAGGGGTCTCAACCCACAGGTTGAGAACCGCTGCCCCAGGTCATATCAAACTGGGGGATGGTCAAATAACATGACTCACAGAAACAATAACAACACACCACAGTGTGGATCTAGCTGCCAAGTCACACCTCTCAGTAATGAAGGCTGCGCAACACAGGGGTTAGGAGTCTCAGTGCTGGCCTCGAACTTGCTGGACCCCACCTGCACCCCTTCCCACCTGTGTGATTTTAGCAGCTTGCTCATCTTGGATAATGTATGTGCTTGGAAGGGTCGGTCTGTCATCCGCTACATCCCCAGGATGGTGTGGTGTCCAAGTGCCAGTGAGAGGCTCCTTGCCAGGGGAGCAGTGTTGGGAGGGTAGGAATGGAGGTGGGATGTAGAGGACCGTGCAGGAGTCTGGGGGCTTTGACACAGCGAGGGGAAAGTGTGTTTAAGATACTTTTCCATTTTATGAACATAACTGCCCTTTGGTTCCTTGTGGAACAAATTCAGGAAAGACCTACTTTTCAAGGCTATTTTTGGAGGTGAACTTGGATCTGACTTTGGTTTCTTCTTCATGGGACTGTGCTGAGATGGCCCAGGAGGTTTCCTGTCTTTACTTGGGTTCCGTAAACGAGCCGTGGGGATCAAGAACACCAGGTGAAGGGGCAGCTTTAAAAAGTTTCCTGCCTTCCCTCCAAGTCATGCCTCCCCGCTAACCCCACCCCAGCCCCGTCCCAGGGCTGGGACCATCACCCAGGGGCTCTCTCCCTCTACTGGGTCCCTTTCCCAACAGACATTTGCCACGAGCTGGGGCAGTTTGCTCCCTGAGTTTCTGGGGTGGGAGGCAGGCAAGGGTGCCTGGAGGTCAGTGATGATGGCAGGTGGCAACTGTTTTTTATCCTCAGAACAGCCCACCATGGTGGCAGCCACATCCAGCACCTGCCCAGACTGCCCAAGGTCACTCACAGAGGTCAGACTCTCGCCATGGCATCCTCTCCTGACCTTCGCCAAGTTTAAAAATAAAAACAAGTTGTAGCTTAAAGAGGCTACGGCAGCAAACCGCCTGGGCTCTAGTCGAATCCTAGCTCTCTGCCCAAGAAAAATGGTGAGGCAAGTTATCGATGCCTCTGGGCCTCAGTCTCCTCACCTGTGAAGGGATGGCCGTGGGCACTTCAGGGAGTTGTAAAGAAAGCCCTAGGTGCCGTGCCTGACACATACACTCTTCATTTTGGCCGTGAGGGGGCGTTTTCACTAAGGATCTGGGCCCCTGGTGGCTGTGGGTACACACGAATGCACGTGCTGTGTGTCTATTTCGCTCTCAGTGTGGTCCCCACCGCGGAGGGCAGGAGGCTAGGTGAAAAATCATGATGATGATGACAGCAGTAAGCATTCAATTAGTGACAGGTGGGGATTCTCTCCTGCTCCTAGGGCTCGTCTCATTCTGCATAGAACAGCTGTCTCAGTTTGGGCCACCAGAACAAAATACCACAGACCGGGGCTTCAGCAACAGACATGTACTTTCTCACACTTCTGGAGCTAGCAGGTCAAGATCGAGGTGTTCTGCTGAGGCCTCTGTTCTTGGCATAGAGACAGCTGTCTCGTCTTCCCGTAGTTGTCCCCCGGCATGTGTCTGTGTGGCCCACCCCAGGCACCTTATAGACCTCTTCAAAGACCCTGCCTCTAAATACAATCACATTCTGAGTTCCTGGGGGTTGGGACCTCAACATATGAATGAAGGGAGGGGGGGTAGACACAGCTCAGCCCCAACCATCGAACTCCACCTGGTGGCAGTTGGCTCTGCCAGCAGCCAATAGATGCTGTGCTGGAACTAAAGGGTTGCAATTCGCCATGAATATTCGTGGAAAACAGCACTGTAGCCAGGCAATTGCCACAGGAATGTCACAGGTTGAATTAAAACCTGCTTCGAGAGGCATCGCACGTTCCTGTTGGGGGAAGCAAGCCTGGAGGAGCCAGGGGAAGATCATGGTGTCGGTTTGGCAACACAGACTTTTCATCTGGTTTCGTGTTTTGAAAAATGGACAGTTCTCATCTCTCCTGATGTCGGTGTTCCTCACAGGTTGATTTTCTTTCTTTTTTCTTTTCTTCTTTTTTTGGTCCAGAAAGGTAACAAAGAAATGAAGGGCTAAGGAAAGAGGAAGAGAAACATATTTTTCTTCAGTTAACTGGGTCAACCATTGGGAGGGCAGGGAAAGAGGGAGAATGTTAGGAAGTGTTGGAGAGATGCCTGCCCAATCAGCCTGCCCTGCGCACTTGGAAAGTAGGCTAGGGAGGCGGGCCTGGGCCTGTATCCAGGGAATGTGATAGGCCAGCCACCCAGAGGGCACCAGGCCCAGGAGAAAACAAGGAAGGAAATGTTTTACTCACTCCTGCTCTCCTAATCTGCATCAGCCAGGGACTTATGTCCATTCCGCAGACAAGGAGACTGAGGCACAGAGGAAACAACACATGCCAAAATGTCCTCGAAATGGGTGCTGCTGCCGGGGTTTGAAGCCAGGGCCCTCCTATCCCCAGACCCCGGTATGTCACTCACCTGTGCTGGCTCCCCTGGTCCAGGAGAGTGAAGGACGGGAACTTGGGTTCGAGGAGGGAGCTGTGGTCGCCTCTTGCTGTGTGTGCAGCAGCAGGTCACAACTGGGGTTTGCAGGTTCGAGTGGGCTTTCCTCTACAGGACTCCTCCCCTCTCACCCAGCCCTCCAGGGCCGCCTCTGTCCCTCGGGAGTGCCCCTAACACAGCAGCTACATGACCAATCCCTTTGGGAAGCCATGGGATAGCGCTCACCTCGGGGGAACCCCCACCCCCTCCCCAGGCTGCTGCAGCCCATGAAGTGCTCTGATTCTCTCAGCCAACCAGGTTCAAGGACAGCTCTGTTCTAGCTTGGGAGCAGAAAAGGGGGAGGTCTTTCCATTCTTCCACTCCACCTCTCCCCAGAGCTGACTGAAAGGCCTCCTGTGCCCCCAAGAAGGCTGAGGGCTGGCCTCTGTGAGGTTCGCGGCGCAGGAGAAAACTGAGTCAGAGACTCAGGAAGATGGAAGGAAGGGAATTTATTCTGCGCTCTCCAGGCGAAGTCCAGAGGCCCCGTGGAGGGGGAGTAAGGGGTGGTTTTTATACAGCTGTTCAGTGAGGGCCGGGGAGCATGAGTAGTGGGTCTCAGGTTTCCAGGAAGGCTGTGGGAGTTCCCGCCGGGGTCTTCACAGCTTCCAGGTTGTGCCATCTGTCTGGTAGCTGACCTGCTAGGAATGTTGGGGAAGGCCACATCTGCAACCCCATCTGTCCTGCGGAGGCATGCAACAGCCTTGGACCCCCCTCCAGCCTAACAGCCTCCAACCAGGACAAGCTGTGCTGAAACTTCGGGGACACAGGTGACACACCTGAGGGAGGAACTTGCATGTGTACCAGGGGTAAGGCTCAGCTGCTTGTCTAGTGCTCAGGGGTCACAGACAGAGCACCACAGCCCCCCTCAGGTCCTCCCACAGCCCCCTGCCCCCCAGCTATCTTACTCGGCTACCACTTCCTAGTGGCCCAAAGCCCCTCATCCTAACCCAAAGCTGCCAACAGCAACTGCCCTTCTATGGCCCTTATTTCTCCCAGCCCCTCAACTTGCAATTTAAAAACGATTTCCAAAACTGGTGTCAATAGAACAGGGAATTCCTTTGCTGGGTTTGGAAGGGGAACTTGCTTGGTTTGTCGTTTCCTTCCTCAGGATTTTAGAGAGATAACTGCTTTCGAGTTTTCTAGTCCCGGCCCCATAGATCACACACAGCTGGAAACGGTTTCGTGGCCCAGGAAACAGGCTGGGCAGGCACTCACCCAAGCTGTTCCCTGTGCTTGGCCTGGCTCTCCTGCCCCCTCGTCGGCCTGGAGAACACCTGGATGCCACCGGCTAGACCTAAACTTGGTTCGTGGGAGGGCAGGGGGATCTAGAAAGAAAACCGGGTGCATCTCAGCCAGGGCCCCACCCCACAGGTCCAGCTGGCAGACAGGGGAAGAAACCCTTCAGTGGGCGCTCGGCTGCCCACTAGAGGCGCATGTGAGTCAGAGGCCACCAAGAGGGACCCAAGGCAGTAGGCGACTCCATCAAGTCCGTACAGAGCCTGCCACCTGCCCAGCCAAAGACCCAGCCTTACCTCCCGCACTCACTCAACCCCTTCTTTTTCACTAAAGCCACGTACGCGTGCACAGCACGGAAAGGCCAGGGAATTCCTAGTGCTTACAACAGGGCCGGCACATGGTAGAGCCTCAAAAGTGTTCATTGAGCTCATTCATCGTCATTAATAACAGCGAACTACAACTTCACCAGCAAGTCCCCTGTGTTAGACATTTAATTTGTCAGAAGTTTCCCTCTATTTCTTATTGTCATGCCAAATGCTGTTTTAAAATAACCTCTTCTGTTATAGAAGTAATGATAGGAAAATTCAGGTAAACAAAACAAAATAAATAAAAAGCTTTCATTGTCACCATTCAGGTAGTTTTTAGCATACATTTTGGCAGGTAGTCTCCAAACTGTGGCTGGGGAAGGGGAGTGGCTGCTAGCAGTACAGGGTCCTTCTTGGGATGGTGATGAAAATGTTCTAGAATTAGACAGCGGTGATGACAGCCCAAAGTTGTGAATATACTAAAACAACTGGACTGGGTACTTTAAAGTGGTAAATTGTATGTTAAAGGAATTATATATCAGTTTTTTAATTGAAAAAAAAGACAACTAATGGTAAAGTAA
The DNA here is from genome assembly GCA_004026665.1 of Murina feae. Lineage (NCBI taxonomy): Eukaryota > Metazoa > Chordata > Mammalia > Chiroptera > Vespertilionidae > Murina > Murina feae. The sequence continues at coordinate 23,135 of PVJC01017758.1, forward strand.
AAGTAACTCTACAGAAAGAAGTTTGGCAAACCCCTGCTCAGCCAGGTGATCAAGGTTAGCATCACTGGTTGTAAATCACGATGTGTATTCTTAATATGATGTGTTGAGAGCAGCTCTTCTCCCCTGTGGTCTTCCTTCTAAAAAACTACCTCTGTCTAAGCAAGAGAAAAACATCAAACAAATTCAGCCTAAGGGACATCCTATATTAGTGGTTCTCAGCCTTCCTAATGTCACGACCCTTTAATACAGTTCCTCATGTTGTGGTGACCCCCAACCATAAAATTATTTTTGTTTCCACTTCATAACTGTAATGTTGCTACTGTTATAAATTGTAATGTAAATATCTGATATGCAGGATGTATTTAGGCGACCCCTGTGAAAGGGTCGTTCGACCCCCAGCGGGGTTGCAACCCACAGGTTGAGAACCGCTGTCCTATATAATAAAGGGGCTGTAAGGACTGACGGGGCTGTGAGGGCTGACCAAAGCAGCTGGGGCTGGGAGGGCTGAGCCCCTTGTACAATTTCATGCATCAGACCTCTAGTTCTACATAACCCATAACCAGTCCTCCTCTAAACTGTCTAGGACACCAAACACAAGCTGAGTCTGAAATACTGTTCCAGCCAAGAAGAGCCTTAGGAGACATGACAAGCAAATGTCACATGGTCCCAGGGTGGGACCCTGCAGGTGAGAAGGACATTAGGGGAAACCTAAGGACATCTAAATAAAGTGTAAACTTGAGTTACTAAAAATGTGTATCCATATTGACTCCTTGATTGTAACCAATGTGCTATCTACTCTAATAAAACCGTAATATTGAAATTAATCGTTTCTCCGGGACGCCACAGCCATGCTCACCAGCCTATTAGAGCAGCTGTATGCAAATTAATCCAGCCAAGATGGCGGCCAGCAGCCATGGAGAGAGCAGCAACGGGTGAGGCATGGCCGGCGCTGGGCAGCATCGCGGGTGGGCAGGTGGTGGCGGTGGTGGTGGGAGCAGCAGTGGCAGCAGCAGCAGGTCCAAGACGAGCCAGACCTGGCCTGCAGGGAGGGTCGGCCCCGCACCCCAGAGGCTGCAAGCCCCACATCGGTGGCAGGAGCCCCGCATCGGCAGCAGCCAGCTGCTGGGGAAGGAGGTGGAGAGGGGCAGGCCTGCAGGGGAGGGCAGTTGGGGGGGGACCATACTGACATGGGGAGGGCAGTTAGGGGCAATCAGGCCAGCACAGGAGCAGTTAGGTGTTTATTAGGCTGGCAGGGGAGTGATTAGGGACAATCAGCAGGCAAGAGGTTGGAGCCAGCAGTCCTGGATTATGAAAAGGATGTCCAACTGCCCGTTTAGGCCCGATCCCACTGGATCCCACCACAACCCCCTACCCCCACTCCGTGCACGGATTTCATGCACCGGGCCTCTAGTCTATATTATAAAAGGCCTGTGGCCCTAACGCCATAATAACCAAAGACCAGCACGGGTGGGCAGGGCTGTGGAATTTCACACTCTGGGCTTCTTGTATATTATAATGTCAGAGTTAATAATAGGATGAACTGTGCAGTAGAAATATGTGGGAATCTCCATACTCTCTATGCAGCTTTCTGTAGGTCTGAAACTGTTTTAAAATTTAAAACATTTATTTTTCTTTTTTTACTATTGACAGTATTACATATGTCTCCCATTTTTTTCTCCCTTTACCTCCCCTTCCACCCAGCTCCTATCTAGCCACCAGGTCTTCACCTCCCTATTGCCCGTGATCCTGGGCTATGCATATAAATATGTAAGCATGGAGGCTTTGGGTCTTATTTTCTTGGTCAATTTGTTCATTAATTCTGAAAATAAGTGAGATTATGTGATATTTGTCTTCCTCATATTGGCTGATTTCATTTAGCATAATAGTCTCCAGGTCCAGCCATGCTGTCCCAAAGGGTAAGAGATTCCTCTTTTATTTTTTACAGCTGCATGGTATTCCATTGTGTAAATGTCCCACAGTGTTTTTATCCATTCATCCACTGAGCAGAATTTGGGCAGTTTCCAAATCTTAGCTATTGTAAACAGCGCTGCTGTGAACATAGGTGTGCTGATTGGTGTTTCAGGGTTTTTAGGATATATTCCCAGACGTGGGATTGCTGAGTCAAAGGGCCGTTTCATTTTTAATTTTTTGAGGAAACTCCATACTGTTTTCCATAGTGGCTGCACCAATCTGCATTCCTGCCAGCAGTGAACTAGTGTGTTTTTTTTTTTCTCCACATTCTCGCCAGCACTTGTTTGTTGATTTATTGATGATGGCCATTCTGACAGGTGTGAGGTGATATTTCATTGTGGTGTGTGTGTGTGTGTGTGTGTGTGTATTTTGTTCATCCTTACTCGAGGATACTTTTCCATTGATTTTTGGGTGGGAGAGTAGAAAAGAAAGGGAAAGACAAAGAGACACATCAATGTGAAAGAAACATATTGATTGGTTGCCCTCCTGCACAAGCCCTGACCAGGGCCTGGGCTGGGGAAAGGCCTGCAACCGAGGTATGTGCCCTTGACCTGAATCAAACCCAGGACCCTTTGGTCTGCAGGCCAACACTGTCCACTGAGCCAAACCGGGTAGGGCTCATCTTGGTTTGAATTTGCATTTCTCTGATGATTAGTGACATTGAGCATTTTTTCATATACTTCTTGGTCATTTGAGTGCCCTCTTCGGAGAAGTGTCTGTTCAGGTACTCTGCCCATTTTTTAATTGGATTGTTCGTTTTCCTTTTGTTGGGTTGTATGAGTACTTCATTTATTTTGGAGATTAACCCCTTATCAGATGTATCATTGCCAAATATGTTCTCCCCTACAGTGGGTTCCCTTTTCATTTTGATGGTGGTTTCTTTTGCTGTGCAGAAGCTTTTTATTTTGACGTAGTCCCATTTGTTTATTTTTTTCCTTTGTTTCTCTTGCCCTGGGAGATGCATCGGCAAAAATTCTGCTACATGAAATGTCTGAGATTTTACTGCCCATGTTTTCTTCTAGGATTTTTATGTATTCATGGCTTACATTTCAGTCTTTTATCCATTTTGAGTTTATTCTTGTATATGGTGTAAGACAGTGGTCTAGTTTCATCTTTTTGCATGTACGTGTCCGGTTTTCCCAACACCATTTGTTGAAGAGACTGTCTTGACTCCATTGTGTATTCTTATTTCCTTTGTCAAATATTAATTGAGCGTAATCTAAAACATTTATTTTTAAAAAGATAAAAGCAGTAGCGGCCCCTCCCACCAGTCTTTGTGAGTCAGAGTCTAGGCTGTCAAATGAAGACACCAGGCACTGTGATTTAAACGCAACCATGCAGAAATGACTGTGGAGGCGTTGCAAAAGCAGGTAACCTAAATATCAGAGGTTTTGGAGAGACACTGGCCAAAAACTGATCAAGCTGTTTTGCAAATACCTTTCTAGAGAACTCCACCAGGCCTGCCACGACATCTAGCCAGCGGCCCATCCTTGCTGAGCCCCAATCAATGCTTTTTTTTTCTTATTCTTCTTTTCTGTTTTGTTTCCAATCAGTACTTGATGGATTTTTTGTTTCAAACATCAGCAGGTGTCACAGCCCCCAAGAAAATGGTGGGTCCTGTCCCTGGTGCTATCCCTGTTGGTCAGCCTGTGACAGCCTGGCGGCCTGGGTCACTTGAAGCCACCTGGGCTCTATACATCTGAGGCTTAAAGAGCAAAGACTGGAGAATGCTGGCTGTCCCTGGGGGTGGGGCTCCATGGATACCGGTGCACCCCACACCTGGGGCAGGGAAGAGGGTTAGAGGCCCACCTGCGGAAGAACAGCTTCCCAGCTCAGTCTGGTTGTTGGCAGAGTTCGTCTTATAGTTGAGTGACTATGGGCTGAGTTTCTTTGACCTACGTGATGTCAATTGCAAACAGGCTCAGTAAGAAAGTGAACCCAACATGGCCCTCAATTTCCCAAGCAAGATTTCCATTTTAACTTGGCTCAGAGGGAGTCCTGTTTGCACTTAGCTTTTGTGTGGTCACCTTGGCTCTGAGGGCAGAGATGGTGCTGGCCCTCAGCACCCCCATCTCCGGGCCCCTCCCCCACAGACTCCTCCGCTGGCTTTGCCCACTGTGCTCTGCTCGGTCCACAGGCAACCCAACCCCTAGCCTCTGTCCACGGATTCCTCTCCTACTTTTGAGGCGGAAAGGGCAGCCCCTGTACAGGACTCTGAAAGGCCAAAGAGAACCTGGACGCTCTCTGAGGACCTGAGGGCTGGGGTTCATTTTCAGGAAAGGGAGGAGCTAGAAGACCCACTTTCTGGAGCCCTGGCCTTAGAGAAAAATGGATTCTGTCTTACATATTGAAACAGAATTTTGGGGCTGGAACCGGGATTCTCTGTCCACCAGAATCGAAGAATGAATCCACGGACAGAAAGTGGTATAGCAAAGGTGGAGATTTACTGAAGAACAAGTACAAACTCCCACGTGGGGAGAAGGAAAGAGTCGCACAGAATGGGCTCTCAAGCAGGTAGGGGGAAAGGGTCCCACTGAGTTCCTTTTCCCTACGGCTTGTAAAGGCTGCAGATCCTGGTGCCTTGGGACCCTCTTTGACTGGTCACTATTCCCTTAGACTGGTCACTATAGTAACTCCTGGGCTCAAAGGTGGAACCTCACATGGGACTTATGAGGTTCTCCTCCCCCTCCCCCTTCTTATTGTTTTCCTACTTCCTTTGGGCTTTCTTCTTCTCCTTCTGGATGAAGGGCTTCCTTCTCTTTATTTTGTAAATAGAGACCTTTTGCTGTTCCCAGCTCCCGCATGCTATGGAAAAGTACCTGTTGCAGCTTTTCAGCTTCCCTATTCTATGGAAATATACCTTCTGCTGCTCTGCAGCTCTGTGCTTCCTCCATGGTCCCCTTAATTTCCAAAATTTCTAAAATTTCCCAAACCTGTCCTATTTCACCCTAAAATTCCTGTTTCAATATACCCAGCCCTAAGGAGCACTGTTGGTGCTGCCCCGGCCTATGGTCCTAGACCAGCCCTCTCTCAGGGTGCTCTTGAAATCTTCAGTACCCATGCTCCCCGAATCACCTGCACAGGAGAGATGCTGTCCCACCTCTCCCCCTCAGTGTCCTCCTTACTCTCGGCTCATGGCCTTGCTTCCCATGTCACTGACAAACAGAAGGGAAATGCCACATGCCTCACACACGTCCACCTGCACAGGCCATGTACCCCGCCCGGCTGGCTGTGCTCTACAGAAAGCCCTGCCTGCCCTCTCTGCAAGGACATCCCTTAAGCAATGATCCTCTGCCTCTCCTGGCATCATCAACGATCCCCTGTCTAATGGGATGATTCCTGACAGCTGCCCCTTAGAAGAACCCTCCTGTGACACCCCTCCCTCATGTCTTCCTCTGGTGACCCCATGTCTCCAACATCCTTTATAGTAAAATTACAGAAAGTATGTTCTAAACCGGCTGTCTCCCATCCTTTCCTCCGGTTTCCCTTGAAGCCACAGGGGTCTGGTATGAAAACCATCCTTTCCTGTATTTTGTCTGGTTTAGTTGTTGTCCAGGTGACAGTGTAAATAAATCTGATCCCTGTTACTACATCCTGGCCAGAGTCAGGAGTCTCCTGGGATGTCCAGCAAACATCCAAATGGAAATACTGAGAAGATAGTTAGATGTGCATATTTGGAGTCTCAGGAAGAAGCCCAGGAAGGAAGAGTACATTTGGGAGTCTTCAACAAATAGATTGTGTTGAGCTCCGCGAGCGTGGCTGAGGTCACCATGGAGTGAGTGTGGATGGAGAAGAGGACCAAGGACCAAGCCCTGGGTCACTTCAAGTTTAGAAGATGTTGAGATGAGGAGGGTCCCTTAAAGGAGACTGAAAGGGAGGAGTCAGTGAAACAAGAAATGAGCTGCTTTGCTGGAAACCTAAAGAGGAAAGTGCTTCAAGGAGGTGATAAAGCAGCACTAAAGTCTCCAATTGGTCATGAGAATTGGCTACTCTCTTGGCAAGGAAGTATTTCAGTTGAGCAAGTGGTGGGGCTGGAAGCCCGCCCCTGTGGCTTCAAGGGAAACCGGAGGAAAGGATGGGAGACAGCCGGCTTAGAAGATACTTTCTGTAATTTTCCCAGAAGGAAAATTCTGAATGGCCAATAGATGTAAGAAGGGATGCACAAATTCAGGGAAATGTAAATTAATGCATTCAGGGAAATGCAAATTAGAACCACAATGGGAGACCATTTCATACTAAATAAGAGGAGGTTACTAGACATTCAAACTGCTACATACTGCTTATTGGCATGGTAAATAGTATAACCACCTAGAAGACCAATCTGGTAATTCTAGAAAAGTTGGAAATGTGTCTGCTCCCACGACCAGCACTTTCTCCTCTGGGCGCAGGTCCTGGAGAAACCTCTTGTCTGTACCCTAGATTGCTTTTGCCAGAGTGTTTACTGCAGCTCTATGTGTAACAGCAAGTGATTGGAGGCAAGCTAAATGCCCAGCAATAGGAAACTGGCTAAATAATGTGAAATTTTTTTTTTTAATATATTTTACTGATTTTTTACAGAGACAAAGGGAGAGGGATAGAGAGTTAGAAACATCAATGAGAGAGAAACATCGATCAGCTGCCTCCTGCACACCTCCCACTGGGGATGTGCCCGCAACCAAGGTACATGCCCTTCACCGGAATCGAACCTGGGACCTTTCAGTCCACAGGCCAATGCTCTATATCCAGTGGGCCAAACCGGTCAGGGCTGAAATATTCTTATATATGAATAATCTATGCACCTATTAAAGTCAACACTATGGATTTCTACATAGCGATATGCATAGATTTCAAAACATGGTATGAAGCCCAGGCAGTGTGGTTCAATAGTTGAGAGTCAACCTCTGAACCAGGAGGTCACGATTTGATTCCCAGTCAGGGCACATTCCCAGGTTGCAGGCTCCATCTCCAGTGTGGGGTTTGCAGGAGGCAGCCAATCAATGATTCTCTCTCATCATTGATGTTTCTAGTTCTCTCCCTCTCCCTTATTCTCTGAAATCAATAAAAATATATATATTTTTTAGCCCTAACCGGTTTGGCTCAGTGGATATAGAGCATTGGCCTGTGGACTGAAGATTCCTGGGTTCGATTCCAGTCAAGGGCATGTACCTTGGTTGCGGGCACATCCCCAGTAGGGAATATGCTGGAGGCAGCTGATTGGTGTTTCTAACTCTCTATTCCTCTCCCTTCCTCTCTGTAAAAAATCAAATACACACACACACACACACACACACACACACACACACACACACACTAGAGGCCCAGTGCAAGAAATTCGTGCACTGGGGGAGGGGAGTTCCTCAGCCCAGCCTGCCCCTTCTCACATACTGGCAGCCCTCAGGGTGTATCCTACTGATGCCTTAGGCCCGCTCCCTGCTCCCCTTGGGGAGTGGACTAAGCCGCAATCTGGCCTCTCTTTGTAGGAGGCAACCAACTAATCAGGGTAAGCTACCCGCACCATCACCCTGCTGCTGCAGCCACTGCCAGTCACCGCAGCCACCAAGGTGTTTTCATCAACACGGACTCCAGTCCCTTCACTATGAAGAAATGACAACTTTCTTTAGGCATTTTCAAGATGTGTCTTTCATAGGATATGACATTTCTTTCTTTCTTTTTTATCCTCACCTGAGGATATGTTTCCACTGATTTTTAGAGAATGTGGAAGAGAAGGGAAAAACAGAGAGAAACAACAAAGTGAGAGGAACACTTTGAATGGTTGCCTCCTGCATATGCCCTGACCTGGGCCCTGGCCAGGGAAGCCTGCAACCTAGGTACATGCCCTTGGTCAGAATTGAACCCAGACTTTGCAGTCAGCAGGCTGAAGCATTATGCACTGAGCCAAACTGGCTAGAGCAGGATATGACATTTCTTAGCCCTCCAGCAGTGGACCTTCATTTTTTTCTCCAGGAGTGTGGGATTTTTTTTTCAGCAGTGGACCTTCATTTTTTTTCTCTAGATCACCTTTACCCAGGTTACTAAGAATATTACCAGTGGCATACAGGGAGCTTAGCCAATGAGAGGTAAGAAAAGGTGTTTCCTCTGTAGTTCACTCTAATCACAGGCTCCACCCTAGAGAATGCAGGCCTGGGCAGGGCACTCCCAGACCCTGGTGATCCCTGGCTTCACAGAGCCCAGGCCTCTGCGATCACTGGTTCTGGTTCTGCTCCCTGTCATCACCGGCTCTGTCCTTGCCCCACTGGCAGCCTCTGGCCAAGGCTATAGGCCTGGGCAGAGGACCTCCAGACTCCTGCACTGCTGGCTCTGCCCCTGCCCCTCCAATCGCTGGCTTTGTGGAGCCCAGGCCCCTGCAATCTCCAGCCTTGCCCCTGCCCAGGCCTGAGGCCTATGGAGAAGGCCTCTGGCCTGGGCAGGGGACCCCCAGTCCCCTCTGATCACCTATTCTGCCCCTTGGGCCTTTCATCTCCCCCGCCACCTACCTGGCTAACAGGTCTGACCACTTCAGTGGCGGGGCTGGGCCGGACTGGGTGCTGCCATCTTGTGGCTATGGGGGCGGCCATCTTTGTGACAGAGTGATGTCTAATTTGCATATTACTCTTTTATTAGATAGGATATATATATATATATATATCTAAACTAATAAAAGCGAAATAGTAAAATTAACCGTTTCTCCGAGACAGGGTAAGCCACGCCCACCAGCCAATCAGAGCGGCTATATGCAAATTAGCCCAGCCAACATGGCAGCCGCCACTCACGGACCTGAGTAAACGTTTAGGCAGCGTCCGTTGCAGCAGGAGCGAGAGCGATACTGTTTTCGGCCCTTGGCGGGCAGGCTCCGAAACATGTTTCAATAATGTAACAATCATAGAATCCTCAGGAGCTGAAGGGAACAGCAGCCTGGCCTGCCTTACTAAGAGTAACAAAGTCTCATTATAGACGCTGCGCTGCGAGGTGAAGCAGAGGATTTGTTACCTCAGCTTAAAGGAACAGAAACTTGCGT